>APFE031408338.1:106564-133806 GCA_000404065.3 Pinus taeda
AAGTGTTCTAACCCTTCCACCTTGCAACTTCAACTTTAATTTTCCACAACCAATGATTCTAGCCTTCCTATCATCCCCCAAGAAGACATCACCACCATCATATTTCTCATACTCACATAACCACTCTCTATGGGGACTGAAGTGAAAGGATGCACCTGAGTCAATCAACCATGCCTCATGATCTACATGTGTACTTGAAGAAGCCAAGTACACATCCCCACCTTCATCTGACATGGTTTTCACCTCTACAGAAGGAGCCTCATCAGATCCCTTTCCTTTGTCAGGAGCTTTAGATTTACAGTCCCTTTTGAAATGCCCTTTCTTTCCGCATTTCCAATACACCACCTTTACAGGTTTTCCTGGAGATTTAGATCTCCCTCTAGATTTTGATCTCCCACTCAATGACCCTTCTTCTTTCTTTTTTTTGGGGGGGGTTGGGTCCGCCCTCGTATAGACAAGGCATCACCATTTTTGCTCTCCATATTTTTCCATCTCATCTCCTTCGTTAGGAAGGATGAGACTATTTCATCAAAATGCAAGGCATTTGCATTGCTACCTATTGCAATAACCAAAATATCCCATGAATCTGGTAGAGAACACAACAAACTGATGCACTTATCTTCATCTGAAATTTTAATATCAAAAAATGCTAACTGACTTACCACAGTATTAAATGCATTAAGATGCTCTGCCACCAAGTCTCCATCTTTCATCCTCATGTTATACAGCTTTTTCTACAAGAATAGTTTATTCACCAGAGACTTATATTGGTACAAAGTCCCTAACTTGTCCCATAAAGCCTTCACCGTAGTTTCCCCTAATACATTTAGAAATATTGAATCTAAGACACATAATCGTATTGTTCTCTTTGCATTCTGATCCAACTTCTTCCATTCTTCATTAGTCACTCTTGTTGGTTTAGTACCAAGATCTACCATGATCCACTGATCTTTATCCACCAACAGATCCTCCATCTTGAGTTTCCACAACTCAAAACTCTAACCATTGAACTTCTCGATCTCTATCTTTCCACTGCTCGCCATCTTCTTTCACCACCAGAATTGATCTCGCAGATCTCCCACTAAACAGGGTCTACCACAGGCCTGAGCAAAACCCCTCAACAACAAAGGCATCCCCTTGAAGCCAAAAAAGCTTGATCAATTGTAGGTTTTAACCCTGTACAGAAATACTACATAGAATTCTAAAACACAAAAAATAAACAATGCAAGAGCATAACACATAAAACACATATACACAGATATTTTCCCCTAGATCCCAAAACCGGGACTACCAGCTTGATTTTTTCATTATGTTCCTTTCAATGTTATTATACATATTTATACATGCTGAAGCATCCAATACCATAGACCGATAACCATCGCATCCAAAAACATGTGTGAAAATCATGCACAAAAACATAGGTGGCTCTGCCCAACATAACATAGGGTCCAAAACCAAAACTTTTACGGGGCACTACCCCAGACCCGATAAAGTGGGGTTACGGTTACACCTGAAACCCCATGTGACCCCCCCTCTAACCCCTGGTTAACTACGTGGGCTAGTCATGGAAATAATATAACACAACCCAACAGAGTTGTAATACTCATATCATCTGGAGTGATCTAGTGAACAGGGTGTTGATTGGACTTGACATGTTGGCAAAGATGGAATAGGAAATGTAGGTTATCAAGAAGAATTTAAAAGCAGCATAGGACAGTAAGAAGAGTTATGTAGATCAACACAAGGCATTAAAAGAGTATCAGGTAGGGAGAATGTGTACTTGCACGTCAATCCCAAGAAGGGCTCCTTGAGGGTAGGATCATGTGCCAAGTGAACACCTCATGTTGCGAGCCTTTTGAGATCCTTGGGAGGATTGGAAAAATGGCCTACAAACCTACACTGCCTTTGATAGTGAAATTCCATGATGTTTGCCATGTTTAATTGCTTAAAATATATGTGAAGGATGTTTATCATGTGATTAACTGGTATGTATTGCAGTTGGAGCTAGAAGGTGAATTACAGTTGGAACCTCAGTGCATATTACAATGGAAACATCTCATGCTATGGAATAGAGCAATATATCAAGTTAAAGTGAGTGGAAGAACTTTTTGCCCAATGAAGCTACATGGGAGATGGTCGATCAGATGTGGCCTATGTATCCTTCATTGTTTTTTGGATGACACAAAGGAATTTTGGTATATGTACATATCTTATATGGTCCTTATTGTAAGTACTGCAAGGACTTGTGTTATAAAGCTCCAATAAGTGGTATGGTTGTCATGTTTTCATGTTCTTCATGTTGATTTTTATTTTTAGCAGGTTGTTCATTGTGAATATTGCATCGAGCTAAGTTATAAATATCCATGGGTAGTATCTTTTTATTTTTAGCAGTTTTCCTAGTTATAGGTGTCATAGAACACTAAGGACAATGTTACCCCAAGGAAGATGGACTTTTAACAAACCTGAGTTAAAATTTCACGTAATCAAGTTAATAAAGGCAAAGTAATAAGACCAAGGCCATGGTACATGTATTCTAAGATGAATGTTGGGAAAAACATCATAGTGGGTGTCACTTTCAGTTTATTTATGGCTAAGGAAATTGGAAAATGAGAAAAGGCATTATTTAGCATTTTATTTATGAAGCTAAAGGAAAATAGGAGAAAATATAGATGAAAGGTCACAAATTTACAAGAGAGGGAAATTGAAGGAAAAATATAGGAAAATGAAGAAAATAAAGGCCTCAATAATAAAAAGGATTTTGAGGATCACTTCAAATATTTTTTTTAGTTTGGATTTGGAGTTAGTTTCATAGAAATAAGAGCAACAAGAGGAGAAATAAAGTAATTAATAAAATGAAGGGAAGGGAAGTACAAGGAAATAAAAGGACAAGTAACGAATGGAAGGGAAGTATAAGGAAATAAAAGGACAAGCAAGGAAGGTTGGATCAAGCAAATTCAGCAGGAGGATTTTGCAGGTAACATATTGCATGTGTGATTTCATAACTTATTTGTGAATGCATGTTACATGAATTTTTTCATTTTATTCACTTGTTTGCATTGGCATGGGTTTTTCCAAGTTTGACAATGGTTTCATCCCTACCTTGTCATTTATGAATATCTATGGTGTGATGGTATTCATTTTTGGTTGAGCTTTGGATTTTCAGAAGGTTTTGAAACTAAGTGAGGTGGTCTCAAGAAAATTACTAAGGTTTGGGGGTGGAGGTGGTTTAATCTTCAGTAAGCCCTCAACAAATGGGTGGAGACAAGCAAATTCCTTAAGGTATTGGTGAAAAAACTCTGAGGCCTCTAAACTTGTTTTAGGCTTAGTGATCTCTTAATCGGTTTTGGTGGGATTAAAGTAGCCCGAGGGTGGAGGTGGTTTAACATCTAATAATCCTTGGTTGTTTATGTCTTGAGATACCACGTTCATGCTTGGAATATAGCATGGTGGTGATTAACTAGAAGAAAGATTTGGTTTAGCCCAATCTATGCCAGGGTGGTACATGGAAGTCCCTAACTTGGTTGTCTTTTGCCTAAGTTAATAAGAGTTGTTTTCTATTGTAATATATAAGCACTTGTACTTATTATTATGGTTATTTGATGGTTGTTCTATCATGGTCAGTAATTTGGTTATATGTTATTTATACGCATGGGTTTCCAATGTACTTTAGCTATGACTTGTCTAGGATTGATAATTATTTTATGGTGAATGAAAGCATGGGCTAACAAGTGTTATTGAATTTATTATGAGAGGGCATTAGACCTTCTTGGTGATTCTCAAATAAGTTTTAGACTCCTATTAGAATATATGCATTCATGACCTATAGTGTACATGTTCACCATATGTTTGACGAAATGGTTTTCATTCTTAGGCCTGATTAGGTCAATTCCTTGTTCAATTTTTGTATGATTATTATTTTCTTCAAGTCATTTATTAATCTGGAAAATCTCATAAAGTTATGGGTACTAGTATGGAGGCTGGCTTGGAATTGTGACTCAGATCTCAGGACTGCACCCTCTGAATTGAGAATTTTGGGTTAAAACCACACTAAGGCAGGCATGTGCATGCAGTTGGAGGGTAAAAAAAACACTCATGTAGGCTTGTGCATGTGGTTGGGAGTTTATTTCACTGAAAAAAATAGTCTAGCTCAGGGTTTGATCACTTGAGGTGGTTCTTTGGCCCCTTAATGTCTTGTAAGCCCTATAGGATGTTAGGTTGTGCTAAGTAAGTCTCAATTGTTGTCCCCACTTCCATAACTAAATCTTGGAGGTCAAGTCGTGTTATAGTGAATCTTCATCTCATGTTTACCTGGTAGACTATTGAAATTGAATAAATGTGGGGTGGGGGCGTTGCAAATGGGTATCAAGAATCCTTGATGATGAGTCCATTGGAGGCTCTCTATGGGAGGAGTTGCAATACTCCCATCAACTAGAGTGATCTAGTGAACAAGGTGTTGATTGGACTGGATATGTTGGATGAGATGGAACAAGAGATGTAGGTTATTAAAAGGAATTTGAAGGTAGCATAGGACAGGCAGAAGAGTTATGCAAATCAGGATAGATTTCCCAAATTCAACATTATCACAGGGAGGCACCCAAATTGGTACTAGAAAAGGAGGAGGAAAAGGAAAAAAAGGGATAGTAGGTTCCTTCTCTGGAATTAGAGGTGTCTCACAATTTCTAAAATTTGGGGAAGCAAGAACATACATGGGTTTAGATTCACCATGTAAATAGATTTGAACCAAACTTTCGAACTTCCTTTTAAGGAAATCTCAATTCAAAATTTCCCCAGGAAACTCACAACATAAGTGAAGGAATCTATTAGAAAAATCCTCAATCATGATTAGGATTCATTATAATATGATAGATTCTTTTGTTCACATCTCGGTAATTATACCTATCAAAATATTGATGAATCTCCTTAAGGAATTAACATAAGGAATATATGGAGTCAAATGGTAAGGCATGCCACCATCAATTAACACGACCTTCAATAGTGAGGGTGAATAGAATACACATAACATCTTCATCATCGACTTCATGAGTTTTACAAAAACCAAGAAAATCATTTATGTGTCTAGATAAAAACATACCACCCTCGCCATTAAATTTGAATTGAGACAAGGCATGAACAAGTTCCATGGAGATTGAAAGTTTACCAGGAGGTAGGTTATAAAAACACTTCAAGATTATGATTTGGGAAAGAGCCATTAAAGATAAGAGGTTCAAAATAGACTCAATAGGTACAACTTTTCTTCTACCCTCCTTCTAGCACCAAAATGTTGATGGCATTAGAAACTACCAAGATACAAGGGATCTCCCCAATATAAGGTCGCAATTATACCTTAAACGATTTGGTGTAGGAGTCCCATTCAGAATACGACCCAAAATTTTTTAACTTAAAGATATGCCTTGGCTTTAGTTGTCAGCCAGAGAGAGAAGCGCAAATGTCCTTTTAGATGAGCAAGTGTGTGCACCTTGTGAATATATTATTGCAGATGTATCTAGGTTCATTCACTACGGAAGCATAATAAAGTGAGCCTCTAAAGGAGAAGTAATAGTACTACCCTAATGGAGACACACATGAAATAGAAAGGCTCATATAACATCAAGTGAAATAGTTCAAAAAGATGCAACAATCATTATAAACATAACAACACATTTGCTACAAGAAGTATTGAATCCAATGAAATAGTTCAATTACTCCAGTACTAGAGGAAGAAAACATGAACCATAAACATTCAAATAATAGTCTTATAAACATTCAAAATCCATGCAAGAAAATATGTTGGTCTAAAAAGGCTTCAATATTAAGCAAAGTCCCAAGATACATAAATACAATGAACACCACTAGCTCTAATAGTGGAATGTTAGAGCTACTACTCGCTCCCTAAAAGTACTAACTTTGTCTCTCTAGTTCCTTGTGGGAGGATCCAAGGTTAAAATTTACTTTACATGAGGAATGAGGATCTATTTATAACTTGATGAAAAACCTTTCACATCCTCATGACTCTTGACTTTCCAACTTATAGTGATATTTGGAATTCTACAACCTTTGGAATTCCAAATACTTTTAGAATTACATATGAATTTTGATATTACATGTATTTTAGGCTTTGTGAATCTTTAGTTCATACACGACTCTTGAACTTCCACTTATTTTTGTTTTAAATTATTGCAATAATACATCATGACTTCCACATCATCATGTATTGAGACTTAACATTTTGATGATTGGGACTAATAGTGACTGATGATATGGAATTTCTTCAGTGGTGACATGGCTACCACTTGTATCTTCATTTCTTCATGCATCTTCAATTGTTGATGTCTTCACCCTCCAAAGGGTCTTTGATGTAATGAATTATTTAGGGTTTTCTGATCATCAAAGTTCAAGTGTGCTATTCGTTCTTCATGTAACTTCCTTTACTTTTTATTTTTTCTCGATCTTCCTCATGCATGCTTGCCATGATGTTTTTAGAATACCTTCATCTGTAGTCATTCATGACAAGAAATTTCAGCTTTAAAATCTCTTACTCTACCATGTTTTATGCATATTTTATGTTCATGTCTTTTTAGTGCAGTCAAGAGGGGCACGAGGGGCTTCTAGGAACATGGGAACACTTTAAAAGGATGAAGGGTTGAAGGGAAAAGGATTCACAGGTTTGGCATGTCCTCAAGGGAGGGAGATAGTAAAGGCATGGCACATGGCACAAATACAAAGGATGAAGTGGAAGGCTTTGATCTTCCCAAGTGAATTTTGTGCTCAATGGAGAGAAATAGGGTGTAGGGAACACTCTTGAAGGCTAAAGGATGAGGTTTTGTGCCTTTAGAGTGTGCTCATGCACTCAAGAAACCAAGGAAGGCACATCCATTTTGATTGAATGAGTTCTCTCAAGGAGGACACATTCCTTTAGGTTGAAGGAGTGCTCTTAAGGAGGGTGCATTTCCTTGGGTCGAATGAGTGCTCTCAAGGAGGGAGCTGTTGGGCACCAAATCGGGCTATCTTTCTGTTGCATTTATATCCCTCTTCTTGTCCTTTTTGCACTTATTCATCTATATTTACTATGCTAAATCTGCAAGGTAATTATCCCTTTCCTTTCTATTGGAATATTTTATTAATGAAGTAAATTCACAGGGTTTTGCCTATTCACAGCACTAAAATACATGTTTGACCGCAACTTCCGAAGAACAAGTATCGATCTTTCAGTGTCCTACAGCAGATCCGCAATTCAAAGCAACGACTAGCCATAAGGAAGTCGTGTAGCTGGAGTCACAGATGTCCCTGAAACATTCTTTGACCATTCTCTGATCTTGTTCATCCAGTGTTGGTGTCATTCTGAACCAATGTATATTTCTAGTATATGGTTACCAAGTTTTTGGGAAGGATGTTGTTCTCCTTCGCTTTGTATAAAAAATAGGTTATTTCTATGGAGGGGGGAATCCCCATCGAGATTGTAATAGTTTTCTTCCAATTAATAATATACTACTCCTCTTACTGCTCCACTCTTTACTGTGATTAACACAACCCTGATCAGAGAGTTGGGCCCACTCTTCTGATCAGGTGTTGCATAGTTTTTGTTGTGTGTCATTTATCATTTCATGGTTGATGTTGCAGATTGTTATTTCTTGTAATTTCTTTTCTTGAGTATTGCAGTTAAATTCAGTTTTATGGCAACGCTTTGAGTATTAATCACGAACCCTTGGTCGATGATAGATGGTAATCTTGCCCCTGCATATACTTTGTGTGTTTCTTTGAAAAGGATACAGACCTGGATTGATAAATTAATGTAGGAAAAAGGGTGAATAGATTGTTCATACTTGGACCCCAACATTTTGGCATCGTTGTCGGGGACGCTAACAAGGTGCAAGACATGATCCGAACCAACCAGAGGGTTAATCTCTCATCCTGGGGAGAGAACAAGTTTTCTCACACTGCTCCAAGTCCTAAGCGTAGGTGTTTCTTTTTGCTTGTTTTTATTTGCCTTCCTGCTTTCATAGGGCCAACCTCTTGTCCTCAGGAGGGAGGAGTCTTTTGACACCCTACTTCAAGCCCTGAGTTAGATTTATTTTTCAAACCCTTTTGTGTTTTAATTTCAGGAAACTTTAGTTTTTACCCTGGGGAGGGAGGAGTCTTTTTGGCGCCCTACTTCAAATTTTGAAGTATTAGGTCCTCTCGGAGGTGTGTTTTTGTTTATGTTTCTTGTCCTGGGGAGGGAGGAGTCCTTTAATGCCCTACTCTAGGCCTCGAACCTTAGATTCTTGTTTCTTTTATGTTAGCTCTTTTGTCTTGGGGAAAGAATGGTCTTTTGACACCTTACTTCAAGTCTAGAGTTGACACCAAGACCTTTTGTAATATCAATATTTGTATGAATGGAGAACCAAATAAGAGGGGTAGAGGGAGAGCCCCAAAGAGGGGAGTACCAGACTTGGGAAGAAAGACTTACATCCAGCAAATTATAGAAAAATATGAATCATAAGCATCCTCTCACGCAGCCGTGAGACCGGATGCGCAGAGAATAAAATTTGAGGAACAATCGGTAGATCTACCAATGTCGTCCATAGTATTCTTGGGTGATTCAACACATCAGCCCCTTCCAGCAGTTGAAGAGACATCTAGAAGTATACTTGACCAGGGGAACCCTACGCTAGTAATAGAAAGAGAAGAGGTTGCAAGAAGTACATCAATAGGGTCAGGCTACTCCAGCAAGGGAAAGGAGGTCGTAGCTAAGGGATCAAGTCATCAGGATGCAGGAGAAGGAAATGTAGGGGCACTCGCATCACCAAGGGACTACGGAAGTGCCATCAAAGCAACTCGAAAACGAGTGGTAAGGAACCCTCAGTCATATTCTACAGAGCCTCTTGAAATATTCAGTGGTTATTGGAGGATATTTATGGCACCTACAACCTCCACTATCAATTTTCCGATCGGAGATCTAGAAGCTAGCGCGCCCATGAAGCCCATTCCGTTAGCAGCCTTACCAAGCTTTCATGGGCTTGTTTTAGAAGACCCTGACACATTTTTGTTCGAGTTTGACATAGTGTGCTGGGGGTATGACTACATGACGGATGCCCAAAAGTTAAAAATTTTCCCTGCCACACTAAATGGGATAGCTTTGCAATGGTTTATGGGCCTTGGAGGAAGTTCTATTTCCACATGGGATGATATGCAAACAACTTTCCTGGAAAGATACTAGGATTACTTAAAATCCCAGAACATCAAAGAGGAACTTTTTAAGTTCACGCAAAAAGAAGACGAGAGCTTAGAAGACTGTGTGGAATGATTTAAGTACACATTATAAAGGTCAGGTCACTCTGACCTAGATAAGGATATTTTGAAAATTATCCTCCTCTGGGCTTTTCAGGAGGACTCTTTGGAATTTTTGAACATCGTAGGAAAGGGAGATATATCGAAGGAAAGATTCGAAGTTATCTGTGAACTATGCATCCAATGCTTGAGGGGACTTGCAATAAATAGATAAGGGATTCGCTCAGTGAGGGCAATTGGTGGGTAGTTATGAAGGCATACATCAAAAACATGTTGGAGAACTTGAGTACTGATATCTTGAGTACCTTGTCGGCACAGATGGACATGCTACAAGTGAAATAGAAGAAACTGGAATTGGACAGGACCATGGCTATATTCTGCCCAAAATGTAGAAAGAAGCATCCAGAGAGGGAATGTACATTGAACTCCATAGAGGAATGCACAATTTGTGAATTAAATCATGCAAGAAGCTCATGCCCCTCCTTGCTAGGCTTGAAATCAATGTTTCAAGCGACAGGAGATGGCATGGAGTAGTTGTACCTCATGGGGTCTAAAAATCCATGGCATCCTTGACCACCAATGGGAAATCAAGGTATGTACTCGGACCCATATCAATATTTCAATAATTTCAATATGAATCTTTAGTCCATGCCCTATCCACCCATGTGGCCACAATACGAGTTTTCACCTTGGCAACAATGGAGTCCTAAAGCTGGTTCAAGCTCCCTATGGGCTCCAACTTGGCAAGGACCTTCTCCTGGGCAGTTTCCTCAACCAATGCCACAATAACAACTCCAACTACCCTCTAATGTGCCTCCTAGTAGTCAACTTGTTCATCCCCAACTTCCCATCCAACCTAACCCAAATCCTAATAATAAAGGAGTTCATCAAACCAACACTCTCAGCCTACCTTCATATAGCATTTCCACTGCAGAATTGTATGAAATGAATTTACAATAAGGATAGTTGATGCTCAACCTCCACTAGTTATCATTGAACAACTTAATAGTGAGGGTAAAGAATCAAAATTAATTAACAAGGAACCAAAACAAATTGATAGAAATCAGGCACCTCATACAAAACAACATCAAGCCAAACCACCCTATCCAGAAACACTGACTTTGAGTAAATCAAGCCCTCATGCTAAATTCGACTTATTAGGTGAATTACAGAACTTATTTGTCAAAATTCCCTTATTAAAAGCTATGAAGGATGTACCAATATATGCAAAGACTCTTAAGGAATAATGTTCAAAGAAACCTACAAAGAAATTCAAAGACCCCCTTACTATTCATGCCATGGGAAAATTATCAGATTTTATGATGGGAAAGTCAATGCTTGTAAAGTATGGAGATCCAAAGAACCCTATTCTGACAGTGCAGATTAATAGGATAGAAATTACGAATGTGCTGGTAGATCTAGGTGCTACTATCAACGTTATCACCACTGAAACCATGCATACATTAGGTCTTCATAACTTGAAGCACACACCTATAGTGTTAGAACTGGCAGATCGCTCTACAGTAAAACCAGTGGGAAAGTTAGAAGATGTAACAATTTTCGTGGATTCATGGCATTACCACATAGATTTCCTAGTATTACACACGCAATCTTCGATCAGAAGCCATCCCTTGATTTTAGGTAGGTCATGGTTAGCTATTGTAGATGCTTACATTGGGTGTCATTCAAGGCACATTGTCATTTCAAATGGGCACAACTCTAAGAATTTAGTGTTATACCCACCTACAGAACCAGACCCATCCACAAAACTAGTAAGTAGCAAGAAAATCTTATCCAGGAAGGAACCTGAATTGAAAAATGAGGAATTAAGGCCAGTCTTTACTATTGGACAGGCCCTCGAATTAAAAATGGAATTGGAAGATGATGTAATCACCTCCTTTTGAATGATCCTTGTTCTATTTCAGAACCAAATCAATAAATCCTAGAATCCATCTTTAGCTATGAAACACAGGAAACTATTGGAACAGTAAAGGGATCTGAGGAGCTACACGTAGCTACACCCCTTGGAAGTATCTCAGTGGAATTAGAACCAGGAAAGACCCTAAACATTAACCCAAACCTATCAGAATCCTAGAAGAAACAAATTTTAGATGTCCTTCAGAAACATAAAGAAGCCTTCACCTAGGATTACTCAGACATGAAGGGGATTCCTTCTAATTTATGTACCCACCATATATATATTAAGGAAGATTTTTGTCCTAAGAGACAGCCTCAGAGAAGGATGAACGTTCCATTGAAAAATGTTTTTAAAGAAGAACTTCAAAAATTACTGGGCGTAGGTTTTATTTACCCCATTTCAGACAGCCAATGGGCTTCTCCATTAGTAATGGTCCCTAAGAAAAATGGTAAATGGCGGATATGTGTGGATTATAGAGAATTAAATAAGGAAATGCAAAAAGACCATTTTCCTTTACCATTTATTGACCAAGTTCTGGACACATTGGCTGGTAAAAAGTTTTTCTCCATCCTAGAGAGATTTAGTGGGTATAACCAGATCTAGATAGCTCTTGAAGATCAGGACAAAACTACTTTCACATGCCCCTGGGGAACATTCATATATCGGGTTCTTCCTTTTGGCTTGTGTAATCCACCTGCAACATTCCAGAGGGAATTTTGGGGATCTTCTCTGATTTGGTGGACGATAGTGTTGAAATTTACATCGATGACTTTACTCCATACAAGGATTCATTTGTAGAAGGGCTGAGAAATTTAGAGAAAGTTCTTGAAAGGTGCATATAGGCGCATGTCTACTTAAGTACGGTAAAATGCCATATGATGATGGAGGAAGGAATTTTTCTGGGACATTTGCTCTCAGCTGAAGGAATTCGGATGGACCCAGCTAAAATAAAGGTAATTCTGCACTTTCTGATACCCAAAACACCCACGTAAGTACGCAACTTTATTGGTTATGCTGATTATTACAGGCACTTTATAGAAAATTTTGCTAAAGTAGCACATCCACTTTTTCAATTGTTGACAAAAGATGCAGATTTTGTGTGGATAGATTACTTTGATGTAACCTTCATGAAAATAAAGGAATTGGTCTGTAGCTCTCCAATCCTTAGATGGCCAAACTAGGCTTTACCATTCCATATTCACACAGATGCTTCGCAGACAGCAGTTGGTGTAGTATTGGGATAGCAAGAGGATAGGGTACCATATGCAATTTACTATGTTAGTAAGAATTTGGCCCCTGCTGTTACAAAGTGGCTGAAAAAAGTTCCTTGCTGTCATCTATGCCATCAAAAAATTCTAGCATTACATTACTGGGTATCCTACTTTTGTACATACTGATCATGCAGCTATCAGGTATTTAATGAATAAACCTGTTACCCTGGTCGCATTACAAGATGGCTTTTGCTACTACAAGAATTTGACATGACTATAGTAGATAAACCAAGGAAGGACAATGTGGTTGTTGATTTCCTGTTTAGGACAGAAAATGATGGTAAGAATACACCCATTGAAGATAGTTTTCCAGATGAATATTTTTTTGTAGTTTCTGCCAAGACTCCGTGGTATGTAGATATTGCTAACTATCTTGCTACAGGGAAGGTACCTCATCATTTGTCATGTAAGGATTAGAGGAAGATTATTCATCATAGTACCTGATATTCATGGATGGCAATGTATCTCTTTCATATAGGGGTTGATCAATAGATTCGGTGTTGTGTGGCAGAGGATCACATCTATGAGATATTAAAGGCTGCCCATGACGGACCCTGTGGAGGACATTTTGCAGATAAGAGAACAGGCCACAAAGTGTTGCAGATGAGCTACTACTAGCCTTCCATCTTTAGCGATGCTCGGGATTATGTATGTCGATGTGATAGTTTCCAACGGATGGGACAACCTGGGAAAGTAGATGAAATGCCTCTACAGCGCCAGATAGTGATCGAAACTTTTGAGAAATGGGCCATTGATTTTGTTGGACCTTTCAACCCACCTTCTCATTAGAAAGCTCACATCTTAGTCTACACTGATTATGTGACTAAATGGGTGGAAGCCATAGCAGTCATAAGAGTGACAGAGCAAGTAGTGCCAAACTTTCTTTTTGAAGAAATCTTTGCTCGATATGGTACTCCAAGGGAAATTGTGTCATATGGAGGAGCGCAACTCACATCTCACATGATAACGAAGCTGATGCAAGAATACAGGGTCAAACACAAAGTGACAACCCCTTATCATCCCCAGGCGAATGGACAGGTAGAAAGTACAAACAAAATATTGGAAAATATCTTGACAAAAACAGTAGCAAGTCATTGTGGGCAACTAGAACAACATGGTGGAACACAACCGGGTTTTCTCCATTTGAGTTAGTCTATGGGAAATCCCCCTTGTTTCCAGTAGAATTTGAGATCAGCACACTCAGAATAACTTTAGAAGTAGACCTAGACTTATGAGAAGCACAGAAACACCGACTGGAACAACTCAATGAGTTCGACGAGATTCGATTGGTAGTTGTCCAGAAAACTACTATTGTTCAACAACAGAGAATGAAATGGCATGATAAATTTATCAAGAGCAAGGTGTTTCACCCAAGGGATTGGGCATTACTTTATGACTCTCGGTTTAAAGATTTCAAAGGAAAGCTTTGCACTCATTGGATGGGACCGTATGAAGTGGATGCAGTGTTTGACAATGGAACAGTTAGACTAATTACATTAGATGGGAATCATACTTCGTTCTTAGTAAATGGACACTATCTAAAGCTATACCACCATCCAACCTTTAGAGATGCCTTCGTTAGACATCTTTCTGATTCATCTGGTTTAATGGTTTTTGGTATAAAGGACACTCTCACTCTGCTCTAAAAAAAAAACAAAAAATAAAATAAATAAATAAAAATAAGAAAATAAAATTTTATTACTTAGTGGTTTGTATTTTGTAGGAATTACGAAGGAATATAGCCAGGAAAAATGTAACAAACAGTTTTGTTACTCCGATGTTGTTGTTACTCCACCGATGTTGTTGTTACTCCACCGATGTTGTTACTCTGCTGGTGTTGTTACTCTGCTAGTGCTGCTACTCAGCCATTACTGTTACTCCGTTGTTGTTGTTACTCCGTTGTTGATGTTACTTCGCTGTTGTTGTTACTCTGCCACTGCTGTTACTCCGCCACTGTTGTTATTTCGATGGTGTCGTTACTCCACCATTGTTGTTACTCTGCCGCTGTTATTACTCTGACGTTGTTGTTACTCCACCGTTGTTGTTACTTCGCCGTTGCTATTACTCCAATGGTGTTGTTAGTCCACCGTTGCAATTACTCTGCTAGTGCTATTACCTCAACAATGTTGCTACTCCATCAGTCATTTTTCTATTACTCCACCACAAGGTAGGTCCCTAGGTGTGTCTCTCTTGAATTTTACAAATTTAGTTAAAATATTCCAAAAGAAACCAATATGTGTCATGGACAACCATAATTAAGTTGGGGGGGTCCCGTCATAATAAATGATAGCATACTAGCAAAAATGCATTCATATCGCACGATTCACACCAAACTAAATCTAATACAAATGGGAATCAAAAGATTACATGATTTCATAATCACGACCCCAATACATTGGAATTCGTGTTCATACGCAAAAAGTACAACTGGTCACTTCCCCAACACGTTGCATTGAACCATTTAAAACATCCAACCGTGCTGTCATAACTCACCATCATTCTTTGAGATTTCTTCAGACATACCAGTATTGTTACCATCCTTTTTCCCGAGGTTACGATGACATTATTAATGTTACCAACGGTTTAGGTCCCTATCAATTTCCCCTACCACCTAACTGTATTCGTCGTGCTGATCCCACCTCTACAACAATGGGTGGACGATCTATGCAGCATGAGCCAGAGGACACAACAAGAGTTTGAAACAGTTGAGAAATATGGCATGTCTTTGAAAATGCAGGTTCGGATGCTTAATTTGATAGGTTGAGGGGGTTCAATGAGGCAATTGCAGTGGAATTCGCACTCAATCTGGAAGAAGAAAGTTCTTGGGTCCACGGGATAGAAGTCCCTATTACAAAGGAAGCCATTGTGGCAATTAGTGGGCTCCCTCAATATGGACAGAGATGGTTTTCAAGGAGAACTTCCCTCCTGGAGTTTCCCGAAGCCTTTTTGTAAGAAGGAGAAAACATTGCTCAGAAGGGGCGAGGATATGACTAAAACTCGTTACCGCATCCATGGGGAGAGCTAGCAGATTTTGTAATAAAGTATATAACTTGTGAGGGGAGGTACTCCACTGTGTTAAAATATCATCTCTAGGTATTAGCTCACCCCTGATTCCCCAAGCAGAGGCCTTGTCATTAAATGTGCCTTATTTCCTACTGAGTCTTCAGCTAATGGCTCAGTCTGCTCAACGGTCACAACAGGTGATGGCAGTGATTACCCACCATGGGCTGGTCCAACTACTGGTGATGAATGTAATTAGTCGGATTCCAATTCAGTGGGAGCTATTTCAGGATTCCACAGAGGAAGAGATAGCAGCCACTGTGGCCGCCAGGGAAGAAGAACCAGAAGCAATGGAGATAGAATATGGAGAAGGAGATTAATGTGTTGACCAAGAGGAACCAAAGGAGATGGAAATGGGATCCGAAGAACTTGAAGAAGAGGTTGCTCCTCAAGAGCAAGCTGCAACTGCAGAACCAATGGAAGATGGAGGAGTTGACATAGAAATGCCCACTAGTAACACATTCAAGGTTGTTCCACAAGAACCAGCCTTGACTATGGAGCTAGCAGAGCAAATCAACAACACGACAACAATAGAAGAGGTACCACAACAACAAGGACAAGAGAATTGGTTGATATTGTGGCTGAAGGTACCCCACAAGAACTTCCCACCACCATGGAACCAATGGAGGAAGACAACACAAATGAAGAAGAGGTCATGGCCGCCCCGACCATAGAACCAATGGAAGAGGATGAACCAGGACTAGAAGATCTCGGAGCAGGGAGAACCATGGAAACTATAGAGGAATTTCTAGGAGAAACAGGGCATGAGGCTAGCACTGCTCCACAAGAACCAGCATCAACCTCGGGACCAAACATTGTACAAGCAAGGAACTTGACCCACAACAGAATTGTCGAAGGCCAAAATGAAGATCCCTGCCAATTTTCCTTTTTCTCTTCTATTCCAAGAGGAGCGAGGGTATCTTGTTCCCCCCGGCACACAGAAGAAGATATTGCCATTCCCCTTGCTTTGAAATTTGATGAGTCGACTAGAAGAAGAGGTGCCAAAGGATTGTTGATTGAGGACTCCCAATAGGACCCTTTTGAAGGATGCCTCAGAGAAAAGAAGATTGAAACATAACAAAGACCACAACCAGGTGGGATAGGTGTTTCCCAGATGACAAGCATCTCAGAGCCTGAAAATGAAAAAGAGGCAGATATCCCTGAGGCAGGGGAACCTGGAGGGGTTCCAATGGAAATATTAACAAGTGATCATCTCACAAGGGCACCACTGGTCATAGTGATCACACAACAAAAGGAAGCAACTGTTGGCAAAGAGGAGGGACCAAGTGAAGTGGTCCTGATGAATGAGCTAGTGGTAAGGCCAGGTGAGAAGGCTGTAAAACAAGAAATAATTGAGGAAGAACGAGCAATGGAAGGAAACTTGGTAGTCGGTGTAGCAGAAGCTTTCCAAGGGGATTTACCTCCAGCTGAAACATTTGTAGAAACTAAAGAGGTTTTGGTTTAGCAAGAATGGGTGGAGTTTTGTGAACAACAAATACTACCTATCAGACAAAAATGCTAGCTGCAATTCAGAGAAACAATGTGGCTCAAGACAGAAGCTAGGAAGTTGAGAAAACAGGTACATAAATTGTAGAAGCAGGTGAAGAAATACAAGCAACGAGACAAAAAGTCCCAAGCCACAGTAGTTGAAGTAGGGACTCAGGTGGACTAGATAGCCACAACTTTTGCTACCACTCAAACAGCCCCAGTCGAGCAACTGTTTGAAGACTGTGAATATGCCTTAATAACCGAAGTGCAGACGTGGAAATCCATTATAGCACGATATCAAAGTGAGGTAAAAAGAACTCAAGAAAGAGCCTCCACAACCATTTTTGATTATGTGGAGCATATAAATGTCATGAGGTTGAGGCATGCGAAGCAATAGCTCAAGATGGAACAACTGGAAAGGCAAGTGGTAGAATTGAAAGATGATAAGGAGCAGATGTTTAACTTAGCACAAGAGCTGATGGCATGTCATCCCCTGCTTCTTGTTATTCTTTATTCTTGCATGAACGTTTTATTTTCTTCTACATGGAGAGCATCAAGAACAAAATTAATTATGAAATAGAGGATGGTGTACAATTCCTCCACATATTGAGGAGCCATGACTTGCCGACTCAGCATTTGATGTGTAATTTTTACATGCATGGGTATCTACTATGCACGAATAGAGGATTCAACCTGATCCCATATCTAGGAGACATTCATTTAAGGGCTCTCACCTCTTACACTTTTAATCAAATCAATTGGCAGAAGGATTTTAATACATTTGAGTCCAATCAAGTTACAAAGCCCTTTATAGTAAGAGGAGAACATGAAAGGTCAATAACCATGTTCAATAAACACAACACCTTTTTGGGAATTGTGGGAAACAAGGAAAGAATGCTAAGAACACAAAAATGATGCCTTGATATTTGTGTCAAACAATAGTCACATTTCAAGATGAAGCCCTTGATTGCTATTAGAAAATTTGGATGATGTCACCTACAGCTGTCTGGAATAGGGAACCGTTTGGAGCACCAAATTTTGCACGAGCGCTCACAAGAGTGTCAAAATATATGGTGTGCTTCCAAACACGCAAGGTCCAGTGGATGGGGATCCAGTTCCAGTTCCCCACCATCTGGTTGCTAGTGGAAATTACACCCAAGCATATAATGTTCTAGATGATTGGTGGAAGGAAATCCTCCTCTCAGAAGGTTTTAAGGTTCTAGGGACAAAGATGGCCGAAGAGTATGATCTCGCTTAACTCCAGGAAGCCAACAGTCTACATAACCCAAACCTGTGGAGGCGGCAAGCTGCATGAGGACATGCAGAAGGCTAGTGGGGGGGAGATGTTGGGCACCAAATCAGGCTATCTTTCTATTGCATTTCCATCCCTCTTCTTGTCATTTGTGCAATTATTCATCTGTATTTACTATGCTAAATCTGGAAGGTACTTATACCTTTCCTGTCAATTGGAACATTTTATTAATGAAGTAAAGTCATAGGGTTTTGCTTATTCATAACACTAAAAGGCATGTTTGACTACAACTTCCAGAGAACATGTACCGATCTTTCAGCGTCTTGTAGCAGATCCGCAATTCACAGCAATGACTAGCCATAAGGAATCTGTGTAGCTAGAGTTATAGATGTCCCTAAACCATTCTCTAATCATTCTCCGATCTTGTTCATCTAGTGTTGGTTCCATTCTGGACCGATATATATTTCTAGGTATACAGTTACCAGGTTTTGGGGAAGGATGTTGTTCTCCTTCGCTTTGTATAAAAGACAAGTTATTCCTGTGGAGGGGAGACTCCCCATTGAGATTGTAATAGTTTTCTTCCAGTTAATAATATACCACTCCTCTTGCTACTCCATTCTTCGTTGTGATTAACGTAGCGCTGATCAGAGAGCTGGGGTGTTGCGTAGTTTCTATTATGTGTCATTTATAATTTCATGGTTGCTGTTGCAGATTGTTATTTCTTGTAATTGCTTTTCTTGAGTACTGCAGTTAAATTTAGTTTTATGGCAATTCTTTGAGTATTAATCACGAACCCTTGATCGGTGACAGATGGTAATCTTGCCCCTGCATATACTTTGTGTGTTGCCTTGAAAAGGATACGCACCCGAATTGATAAATTAATGTAGGAAAAAGGGTGAATAGATTGTTCTTACCTGGACCCCAAAAAGATCATCTCTTTGATTTGAAGGAGTTCTCTCAAGGAGGGTGCATCCCTTTAGTTCAAAGGAGTACACTCAAAGGAAACCAATGAGGGTGTATAGCGCAAGTCTAAAGGTTGAAGGATGAATCTTCGTGCCTCTGAAGTACTGTCATGCATTCAAAATACCAAAGATGGTGCATGGTACAAGTATCAAGGTTGAAGGATGAAGCATCATGCCTTTGAAGTGCACTCATGTGCTCAAGAGACCAAAGAGGGCACATGACACAAGTCTGAATGCTGAAGGATGAAGCTTCATGCCTTTGAAGTGCACTCATGCACTCAAAGGGTGAAGAAGGTGCATGGCACATTTTGGAAGGTTGAAGGGTGTATCTTAAGGCCTTAAGGGTGCACTCATATTCTCAAGGAGGGGACATTCCTTTGGGTCAAAGAAGTGCTCCCAAAGAGGGCACATTTCTTCAAGTCTAAGGAGTGTGCTCAAAGGAAGGTTTGGTGTTGAAGGGTGTAGTTCGAAACAAGGTAGGGGAGATATGTATTAAGGAGTGTGATTTGTGCTCTTGGAGGGTGAATTGTAAACTTTTTAACAATGAAGTATCCTTGATCAAGGCTTTAGGGTGCGCTCATGTGCTCTTGACCTCAATGTGTTTGCTTTGAAACCAAAGATTTTTCTAAGTCTGGGATATAGGATAAGGGGAGAATGTGATGAGTTTAAACATAAAACTATGTCTGACTCATATTGACTCATCTATAAAACTTATATAAGCTTAAGCAATGATAAATATACATCAAATGTTACTTTGTACACTCTCTCTAAGTACACCAAGTGAAGTTTGTGCGACTATGACCCAAAAGTGTTGTTTTACAACAACAAAGATGTTATGACCATGAAATGCACCTAAATATGTTCTAATCAATGTAATGACACTTGAAACTCATAGAATAACATGAGGTGACACTTGGTGATCAAGGCAACACTAGATATGACAGTGATAGTGGGATCCAAAATTTGAATGTAGTGAAATTTTGGAGGGTGTTGTACCAATGACAAAACATAGAAAACATTGGGTGGACTTCAGCTTCCCTATCCAGGAATAACTTTTGGTTAAGGGTCACCCCTTCAAGAAGTATCAATTGCCTCTATTTTCCCTTTTCAACCTAGTTTTATACACATCATCTAACTTTTCTCTACTTGGATACACCATATCAAAATTGTTTCAGTACAGGTAAGGGTAATGTGCGCAGTGAGTTTATGATATTCAAAGTATGATTTTTCATCTCTGGTGTTGTTTCGCTTCCAACAAGCCTGAAAAATACCCCATTGGAGTCACTTCAAGAGCACAAATTTTTCTTCACTACCAGTGAACCTAGACAGTACCCCAACGAAGTTGCTTGCTTCACCTCCCAAAGTAGGAATCATTCTCTTCTTTCACCCTTTATTTATTTATTTAATAGAATTGTGCATCAACACTTATTATTTTCAATGGGTGGAAGAGGGATCCCGAATTATTGAGAGCAGAGGAGGTTTCCCCTTCAGACACGTATTTTGAGACCTTTGATATTGGTTTTCTTTCCTTAGATTGTCCCCCTATCCTTTCTCTACTAGATTGGACAAGAATTAACACACAAGTAGATTTACACCAAGTCAAGTAGTTTAGATACTAGCATAGGCTTGGATCTAATAGGTTCCCTCAAGGTTCTCCTATTGGACGAATCGTATTTTCCATAAGGACTTAGCTCAACCTATGGCATTTTCCCAAACAAAGAAGGAGAACAATAGAAATCCAAGTGTTATGGTTGTCACACTTCTCTTTTATTCCATGACAAAGTCCCTTTTGAGCCATTCACTTTTTCACACAAGATCTCATTAAGAAAAAACAAAAGAAAATACATACAAAACAAAAACCAAAAATAAGAGACAAAGAAAATGGAGACTGAAGCTAGAAACATCATACAAAAACAAAACAGATGCAAAGACTAGATGGAGAGCAGGAAAGAAGGTGGATGCAATGCAAGAGGAACTAAATGCGGCCAAGCCTGCTCCTAGCCTAACCAGATAAAAGTCTAGGGCTAAGTGTAATGATATTTCTAGTGAAGCCAACATAATTTCCCCTAACCTACAATCATAAAGATATGAGCAATGAAAAATGATGTAATACAATGAGCAACAAAAAAATAAAAAATTTAATATCTTGTGCAAAAGATAAAAGGTATTTTATATATGTAAAGAGATGTGTCATGACCACCAACCTTGACCAACTTTCGACCTTACCTTTTCGACAGGAAGAGTAATAAAACAAACTGCGAAAACTTCTTGTGAAAGAACTTGCATCTATATTTTCTTGCTTAAAAAATATCAGGAAAGATTGGTGCTTGCTCTTAGGAAATAGGCTTCCTAAGTAAGATGCTTCTAACTGATGATAGATTGGATCATGAAATTTAAAACAATCCTATTTCAAATCCTAAAATCCATGGGGGGAATCATTTTCAATTAATAGCGGAGGCTGAAGTGCCTGAACTGCTTGACATGTATCTAAATATTGAAATGAGAAACCATGAATATCAGGTGATGTAAAACAACCATAATTAGATACACTAGTGGGAAAATGATCAATTTAATGACAAGTGTTAAAACAAGAACCATGATCAAATGGGTTTATTAAGGTACAAGATTCTCGATCAGGAGAAACCAAATATAGAATGATTTGAGTAGATTTACAAATGCTTTTAATAACAAAATAATCTTCTTCATATGATAAATGTGAAAAACCATCTACTTGTGACTAAGTAAAACCTGTACTTACATCAAAATCATTAAAAAGGAACACCAATATGGAAAGCACATGAAACCAATCACGATGTAGCAGATGAAAAAGAGGAACTTGATTTAGAAAATAACACAAGCGTTCACTAACACTGAAGAGGATATTTGGTGCCATAAAGAAAATAATGAGTATCAAAATATTCACAAGAAGGATTAGGAGTTGATTACTTTCAAAATAATGTGACAAGCATGAATCCTTCAGTCAAAGATAATATTTAGAATGATAAACTTCACAACTTTTCTCATCCATGAAAGATATACATTCCAAACATGAGTTTGAGATAATATATTTGCATGAAGATGAGCTAAGTGAAACAAAATCTTCAATATGACTAGAAACAAGATCCTAAAAGTTGAAAGAGCCATATTTGAAATAACAAACATGTTTCAAGAAGGGATTTACATCCTGTGAAACCATGTAAAAAAAGAATTGTGCGAGAAAATACAGATCTGAATTAGCTCAAGGACATTACCAGAGTTGCGAGAACCTGATATAACCATCAACGAAAGTTGAAGTGCCTCAACTTCCTGATAAGTCCTGAAAATTTCCATGATTGTAGAATGAGATATCAAAGATTGGATTAGATCATGCATGGTGTATGGACAACTACCATCAGTGATTTTAACAAGACCACTATTAGCCAAATGGAAGCCATATATGTCACTAATTTAATCAAATTTTACATTTTCAACAAACAAATTACCCAAATCAAAATATTATTATAAATACACATCTAAAGATGGATAAATTAGGAAAATTGCATGAGTAGCCTGGATAGAAGAATTTTCTTCATGCAAAATTGGAAATGATAAGGAAAGGAAAGGATACTTCATAAGTTGGTTACCTTCTTCTTGTTCATGGATGACCTCACTATCTTGTGTCAATTCAAAATCCAACTTATTAGATGATGAACTTGAAGGGCATTGAGTATCTTCCTCGCAAGTAGATGCATTACAAATAGTATAAGGAAAGGGATAGTGAGGTGAAGAGGAAGCTTCCAAGAGAACAACTTCTTGGACCAAATCAGATTTAAGGTCAAAATCTTCTAAAAATAAAATATTCCTAACAAACTAAAAGATAGAATGGTGCACTTGGGCAGCTATCATCACATACAACAATGGAGTCAGAATCAATAGAATGAAATTTATCAAAGTCTTTAGATTGATTAGAAAAATCAATTCCATTTGATTTATCACCGAGATTCTTAGATTCAAAATCAACCAAGGATGGAATAACATTATCTTGACATGGAGGATTTTGAAGAAGAGAAGAAATATCAAAATAATCATCACCTTCTTTCTCCTCTAAAAATGACTACCTTGCACCTGATCGCTTTTTAGATTTGAAAATAGAGAATCTACAAAAGGAGATTGATCAAATGGATCAAGGGACAAG
Organism: Pinus taeda; assembly: GCA_000404065.3. Lineage (NCBI taxonomy): Eukaryota > Viridiplantae > Streptophyta > Pinopsida > Pinales > Pinaceae > Pinus > Pinus taeda. The sequence continues at coordinate 129,957 of APFE031408338.1, forward strand.
GGGTTATGAGAAAAATATGATAGAGGATGAGAGGAATCCAAATCAAATTCAAGACTAGAGTTATGAGTGTTAATACCATCTTGAGAAATTGAGGGATCATCCTTCACCTTGGGCTCCATGAACCATTCCAAGGTTTCTTCCATTGGATCTGAATCATGGAAAGTGGGAGAAGGTTGGGAAGACAAATTAGCATTTTTATTTCTATATTTCCCAACTTCAACATTATCACAACGAGGCACCCAAATTGGTACTGTAAAAGGAGGAGGATAATGAACAAAAGGGATAGCAGGTTCCTTCTATGGAATTATAAGTGTATCACAATTCACATCCGGGGGTTTAGATTCACCATGTAAATATATTTGAACCAAACTTTCAAACTTACTTTTAAGGAAATAACAATCCAAATTTTCCCCAGGAAGCTCACAACATAAGTGAATAAATCTATTAGAAAAATCCTCAATTGATTCATTAGGATTCATTCTAAGATGATTGATTCTTTAGTAAACATCTCAGTAATCATACCTATCAAAATCTTGATGAAGCTCCATAAGGAATTGACAAAAGGAATGTATGGAGGTAGATGGTAAGGTATGACACCATTGATTAACATGATCTTCAAGAGTGAGGATGAAGAGAATACACATAACATCTTCATTGTTGACTTCATGAGTTTTACAAAACCCAAGAAAATCATTTATGTGTCTGGATAAAAACATACCACCCTTGCCATTAAATTTGAATTGAGACAAGGAATGAACAAGTTTTGCAGATATTGAATGTTTACAAGGATTTAGATTAGAAAAATATTTCTGTATTATGATTTTGGAAAGAGATATTAAAGATAAGAGATTCAAAATAGACCCAATGTGCAGAGCTTGTCATTTGCCTTCCTTCTGGCCCTATAATGTTGACGGTGCTGGAAATTGCCAACATATATAGGATCTCCCCGATATAAGGTCCCAATTATACCATACATTTTTTGGCATAGCATTCCCATTTGGAATATAGCTTAGATACCATTAACTTAAATATATGACTCGGCTTTATATGTTAACAAGATAAAGAAGCACAAATGTCTTTTTGATTGAGCAAGCACATGTGCCTTATGAATATCTGATTGCAGATGTATTAGGTTCTTTCACAGCAAAGGGAGAATAAATTGAGCCTATAATAGAGAATTAATAGTACTACCCTAATGTAGACACACGTGAAAGAGAAAATCTCGTCTAACATAAAATGAAATAGTTCACAAAGATGTGATGATCATTATAAACATAACAACATATTTCCAACAAGAAGCATTGAAGCCACCGAAATAATTCAATTACTCCAATACTGTTGGAAATAAACATGAACCATAAGAATTCAAAGAATAGTCTTAGAAACATTCATAATCCATGTGTGAAAATGCATTGGCCTGAAAAGAATTCCATATTAAGCAGAAGTCACAAGATACATAAATACAATGAACGCCACTAGCTCCAATAGTGGAGTGTTAGAGCCACTGCTTGCTCCCCAAAAGTACTAAATTTGTCTCTCTAATGCCTTGTGGGAGAATCCAAGATTAAAAATCCCTTTAATGAGGAATGAGGATCTACTTATAACTTGAGGAATGACCTTTCACATCCTCATGTCTTTTGACTTTCCAATTTCTACAACCTTTGGAATTCCAAATGACTTTTGGAATTACATATGACTTTTTACATTACATGTCTTTTGGGCTTCTGTGACTCTTTAGTTCATACATGACTCTTGGACTTCCACTTATTTGTGTTTTAAATGATTACAATAATACATCATGACTTCCACATCATCATGTGATGAGACTTAACAACCTTTGGAATTCCAAATGACTTTTGGAATTACATATGACTTTTGATATTACATGTCTTTTGGGATTTTGTGACTCTTTAGTTCATACATGACTCTTGGACTTCCACTTATTTTTGTTTTAAATGGTTACAATAATACATCATGACTTCCACATAATCATGTAATGAGATTTAACATCTCACTATCTTTCTTGACTGGGACTAATAGTGGCTGATGACATGGAATTTCTCTAGTGGTGGCATGGCTTCCACTTGTGTCTTCATTTCTTCAAGCAATGTTAATCATTAATGTCATCACCCTCCAAACGGTCTTTGATGTAATGGAATATTTGGGGTGATATGATCATCAAGGTTCAAATGTGCTCTTCATTCTTCATGCAACTTCCTTTGTTTGTTCTCTTTGCCCAATCTTCCTCATGCATGCTTTCCATGATGTTTCTCGAAAAAAAAAAATTGTAACCACTCATGAAAAGAAATCATCAGCCCAAAAATCTCTTATTCTACCATGTCTTATGTATATTTTCTATTCATTCTTTTTCAATACACTTGAAAGGGACAAAAGGGGCTTTTGGGTGCATGGGCACACTTTGAAAGACTGAATGGCTAAAGGGGAAGGGCTTTGTGTATTCTAAATGTGCTAATGCACTCAAGAGAGGGAGACAATCAATGAAGGGTGCATGGCACAAGTCCAAAGGACGAAGGGTAAGATTTCGAGCTTCCCAATTGTGTTCAGTACTCAAGGGAGAGAAAGAGGTCATAGGGAGCACTCATGAAGGCTAAAGTATGAGGCTTCATTCCTTCATAGTTCATTCATGTGCTCAAGAAACCAAGGAGGGTACATCCCTTCGAGTCATAGGAGTGCTCTCAAGGAGGGTGCATTCCTTTGCTTCGAAGGAGTACTCTTAAGGAGGGTGCATTCCTTTAGGTTGAAGGAGTGCTTTCAACTGAAACCAATGAGGGTGCATGGGGAAAATCTGAGTCAAAGGAGTGCTCTCAAGGAGAGTGCATCCCTCTAGGTCGAAGGAGTGTTCTCAACGGAAACCAATGAGGGTGCATGGGGAAAATCTGAAGGCTGGAGGATGGAACTTCATGCCTTTTAAGTGCACTCATGCGCTCAAGAGACAAAAGAGGGTGCATGGTGCAAGTTTGAAGGCTTAAGGATGAAGCTTCATTCCTTTAAAGTGTGCTTATACACTCAAGAGACCAAAGAGGGTGCATGGTGCAAGTTTGAAGGTTGAAGGATGAAGTTGTGTACCTTTGAAGTATGCTCATATGCTCAAAGAGTCAAGAGGGAGCATAGTGCATTATGGAAGGCTGAAGGGTGGATATTAAGGCCTTTGGGGTGTGCTCATGCACTTAAGAAGGGTGCATTCCTTTGGGTTGAAGGAGTCCTCCCAAAGTGGGTGCATTCCTTCAGGGTAAAGTGTTACCAGGAATAGTGTCCATTCGGATGCTGCTATTCCCACTAAGACTGGTAGCTATCTTAGAAACAAACAAGTAAAGTCTACTTTAATTTTCCTTAATGAAAATAGACAAGAGGAGAACCAAGAAGACCAACCTTAGTCTTGCGCTTGATTTCCTCTCCTTCTTGATAGAGCTTCGCCGCTTCTTCTTCGTCTGCCCAGCTTCAAAGAGCACCTGTGGAATCACAGCAACATACTACTATCAAAGAAACAAAGATATATATTCATAAATAACACAAGATCAGATGTGTGTTAACCATACAAATGCATATATAAACAAGTACACAAGAATATGGAGGAAAACTTGAATAGCTTTATTAAGATGAAAAGTAGCAAGAGGATTACAAACATATGTTCTGACCCAGCATCATCCTCCAGCTAAGAAGCCCTTCTTCACCTCAAGCAAAGCTTAGATCACCCAACACTATGAATGTACACTAGAAAACCAACATCACTTCTCTATAAGATACAAAATTTCAGCCCCTGGATCTCTGTGATGAGGGATCCATATATAGATGATTACAGAGAGGTGAGTCATCTTCTGGGATCTTGATT
>APFE031408338.1:138979-156446 GCA_000404065.3 Pinus taeda
GGGGAAACATTTGCTCATGACTTATGTTTATTTTTTAATGAGCTTGAACTATGCACTAAAACTGCTCGTGGCGGGTTTATTTTTTAACGAGCTTGAACCCTACAGTAACACTGCTCGCCAGTTGTATGATAAGGATGTCTCATTCAGTCCTTGATTCACCATTAGCATTTTGTTCATTCAAAGATTGTACTACCTGTTCATTTGCTTCATCAAACCAATTAGAAATGAAAACATATGTTTGATAAATGAGTGAAGAACACTAATATTTTACTCGAATTACGTGCCTGGTAAATTAAAAGTGACTTTTACCTCTCATTTTACCATTTCATTCGAATTTGGTTTGTTGGAGCTCTGGAGGTGCTTTTCCCCTTGATTTTCACCAGCTGATTCTGGGAGATTCTGTGGACGATTCTTGATGCCGCTTGGACCGGGTAGGAGCTAAACTTGTGCTCTTCATTTGCATGCCTTTCATTTTGAATTCTGAGCCTGTTTCCTTGTTCTACTGAGCCTCTGGGGTTTGAAGAACTCACCCTGGGACCATTGCACCCTTCCTTAATCGAAAGGTGTGATGCATACTGGTCTTCTCACTGACTAGTTAGTATGCATCACTCCCAGTACACTTACCGGGGTGCGATGGGCGCAAGGAGGAAAGTTTTTGCACAGCTTTCTCATGGATTTTTGCCTATTTTTTACCAAATGAAGATCCTGACTCTTCTCTTGTTTGTTTTTCAAAGATTCATCGGAGCAAAATGGTTGTTACATGGCGAGAACATGAGCATGAAGAAGAGGACGTTGTTGCTTTACATGATCCGGGCACAGTAGCTGCATTGCAGAAGTGTGGCTTGTTGAAGTTTTTCCATATCTCTAGCATGAGGCAACAAATCAATTTGTTACAATATTTCCTCAATGCCTGGGATCCTATCAACCAGATGTTCTAGATTAGGGGCAAATCAATCCCCTTGACTATCATAGACATCTATTTTCTGACCGGTTTATCGAGGCATGGTGCCCCTCTCTCGTTATCAGGCTCCACCCATGGGGGTGAGTCCGTGAGGGAGTACATTTGTCGGCACTGCAGAGAAGGATCTCAGCCGAGTACAGACGGTAAGATCAATATCTGAGATGTCACTGACCGACCCTTGCAAACCATTATGTTCACTTTTGCTAGACTGGCTGGTAGTTCTGCTCTTCATATAGCTAACAGGTCTTACATGCAGTATGCTTTGGAATGCCTTGAACAAAAGGTGTTCAACTGGTGTGATGCAGTACTCTCTGCGATGAAAGAATAACTGACCAAGGTGAAAAGCGGAAGATCTAAGAACTTCGGTTATGGTTCTATTTTGACCGCTTTTTCTTTGTAGAGAACCCCACTGATGCAGTCGCAGTACATTTCACTTGGCCTAGCTCCATCGACCGAACCACGAATGCAGAGATGGGTTGACCTCATGTCTCGGCATGCTGGCCAACCTTAGATTTCTTTTTCTGATACTTTCTTCGAGTGGTTCGTTTATTAGGAGATGGTTTATGCCAGGTTCCCATATGCTGGTATGGATTTCCAGGGTGACCCGGATTTGGTGTTGCCGGCTGGCGAGCAATGGGGTGCCATGGGTAATTCTTATGAGCATATCTTTGTTCATTGTTATTTATAATTTTCTTATGTTTTTTTATCAAGACTAATCAAAACTCATGTGCTCATGCAGATGTTGGACCAGCTCGACTGGCAGTACGCCCCAGAGACCCAGCGGCCACTCCAACAGGAGAGGCTGTGGGGAGGGCCATCCTTCGCGACCTTGATGTGGTCGAGACTCTGTTAGCACTACAGGACCAGATCGAGGGTCTTACCCTGAGTATCCCAGATGTGAGGACCGACGAGTTTCCTCTACGGTTGCAGCGACATACTACTGGAGTGCCGAGTCGATGGACTAGGCTTTTACGCATGATTGCACAGGCGGTGACTTGCTATCACCAACATCATTAGGCTAGGGTGCCCCCTAGAATTTTGAGTTTTGGGTCATTTAACCAATTTTCTTGGTTACAGAACATTATGTATAAACTATAAACAGTTATTGAAATATATTTTTGATTTTCGGAGCTTATTGTTAATTACTATGATCCTCTATCATATTTAATGTGCATGCTTTTATTTTTATAAATGTCGCAAATGTCTATCTAACACATAATTTGCCAATGAGTCTGTTAATGTGTTTAAACTTCTAGAAATATGTTGATATTGAATGAAATCGAACTGTATTTCCAAAATTTTGACCCTTAGGAACATGTGGTAGATAGCTGGATTTCGTACAGAATAGATGCCGGTGAGTTGTAGAATGACGAGCTATGAGTCTAGCCTGACGACAAGTCAACATATGCCATGTGTGATGGCATCAAAGAGGATTTCTATCAATGCGCTGTACTCAGCGATATTGTTCGTTGACCGACCAATACACACTCCTCTAAAACTTACTAACTCGCTACTGAGATTGAAAATGGCCTATGCCACAGAAGACAGGTTCCGCGAACTACGACTTGCTCCATCGGCATATCTAACGAATGATTCCAGTGGGTTTGACATCTGCAACGAATGCGAAAAGAGGATTACTTGACCAAAATAAATTCTCTTGGTGAAAACAAAATGTAACAAAAGCGTGAGGATTACTACGAGAAATCAAGCATAGTAACGCTTAAGGTACAACCCGTTGCGAGGTTGTGCCAGTGGAATCCCATCATAGTCCATCAACTCGTAGACTCCTTTTGCTAATCCTCACTTAACAATATAAGGACCCATCCATAACAATTTGAATTTCCCTGCTCCCAACTTATCGGATTCCTGGTCACAAAGTAAGACTAGGTCACCTTCTGAGAAGATGCAAGGTTTGACATTCTTGTCGAACTGTGCTTTGACTCGTTTCTTATGAGCTTCATTAGCCGAAGCTGCATCATGATGGAGTTCATCCAATTGGATTAGTTCCAGAAATGAGGCCTTCTTCTTCTGGGTTCCAGGGAGCAAAGTCGACTGTGAGTTACCATGAGGAACGAGATTTCACATTGAAACAGGGTAAGATCGCTTCCAGACCATACATTAAGTTTGAAAAGGTGTGGAATTGGTTGCATTTCTTACCGATGTCCGGTATGCCCACAAGGTTCAAGTACAAGGATTTAGGTGCCAATTCGTTTGTGGACCTCCGATCATCCTTTGCTGCATTGCGCTTAGGACTTGTTGATTGCCATCAACCTGGTCCGTTTAGCTTGCAGATAATACGGAGTAGAGTTGTCATGAGGAAAAACCCTAATTTGAGCCAACTCAACATATTGTGATTACGAAATGCAAATCCATGATCTGTGGATATGGCCTGTGGGAATGCCGAATCTGGAAGGACTACGTGATTTAAAAAAAGGAAAAAGGGCAGCCGTTTCGCCGCTGTTGTTTAATGTTAGGCATCCCTCGGCCCATTTTGGTAAAATAGTCTACTGCGGACTTATGATATACCCATGCCCCGCCGAGGGTGGTTACATGTCATGAAATCTATGCCCCATTTGGTGAATGGCCCAACAGCTACTACTGGTTGCAGCGGTGCGGGTGGTCTTCTGGTTTTGCTATCGAAAATTTGGTAAGCATGAGAACTTCTGACTACGGTTATACAATCTTTGAACATTGTTGGCCAGAAGTATCCTGCTCGCAAAATTTTTTGCATCGTGGCATAACCAGATTGATGCCCCCCACATGCGCCTGAATGACAATCATTCAGGATTTTTTCAGCCTCCTCATGGATGTGGCACCTCCACAGAACTGTATCGACACCAGGACGGTAAAGAGTATTACCGACGATCACGTAGTCTTTCACTTGGTATCGAATACGACGTTGTTCAAAGCATGAGGTATCAGACCTATATGTTTGTGTCTGGAGATAGATGATTATATCTCCATACCACAGATCGCTTGAAGATATCAGAAACAAATTTTCATCCACGATTGCTTCTTCGGATGTTGCATCGTTGGACGAGGATGGGAGATCGCATAGTAACTCCATGAATACGAGGGCTTTCTTTGATTTGGATTTTTTCAATTCCAAATCAAACTCTTGTAGAATTGCTATCCATTTTGAATATTTTCCCCCCAGCAACTGTCGCGACAATATATAATTCATGGGGTTGCAATCTGATAAAATGGTAGTTTTCCTGAAAAGGACGTAGTGTCGAAATCTCTGTATCGCTTGAACAGCTGCGAGGGCGAGCTTTTCAACGTAGGAGTATTTCGTTTCCATATCATTTAAGTTCCGGCTTAAATAATATATAGCATGTTCAATTCCATTGTCTTCTTGAACTAAAACCATTGCTATGGTCGTATCTGCTGCAGCCAAATATAGGTTAAAGTCTTTTTGATAATCAGGAGCATACATTAATGACGCTTGTATTAGAGATTGCTTTAAAGCATCAAAGGAAGCTTGCATGACCTGATCCCAAATGAAGGGCACTTCTTTTTTCAATAGACAAGTATAACCTTTAGCTAGTTTGGCGTAATTTGGAATGAACCTCCTAAGGAAGTTAGCTTTCCCTTGGAGTTTCTGAATCTGAAGCAAGTTTGAAGGTGGAGGCAAATCGATGATGGCCTGAACCTTGCAAGGGTTGAGACGAATCCCATCCTTTGAGACTACAAAGCCAAGTAGACAACCAGAACTGACACAAAACATGCATTTGTGCGGATTGAGTCATATCTTATAGTGTCAGCAACGTAGAAATATCACTCTCATATGGCGCGGATGATCGGTCCGCTTTCGCGAATGAGCTGGGAGATCATCAAGATATGGTTGAACGATGTTTTTGATGTCATGGAAATCATAGTTCATTGCTCTCTGAAAAGTTGCCCTTGCGTTCTTGAAACCAAAGGGTAGCTTGCGATATGCGAATGTGCCCAACGGACAAATGAATGCAGTCTTCGACTGGTCCTGTGGTCAGATATTTATTTTATTATATCTAGAAAATCCATCCATAAATGAAAAGATTTCGCATCTGGCACACTCATCAATTATCTGGTCAATAAAGGGTGTAGGGTAGTTGTCTTTTGGAAAAGCTTGATTTACATCCCTGTAATCGATGCACACTCTAATTGTTCCTTGTTTTTTCATCACAGGAACAATATTCGATACCCAATCGGTCAGAGGAACGGGGTAAATGAAACCAGAATGGAGGAGTTTTTCAACTTTCGCCTTGATGGCAGCGGCCTTCTTGGGGTGCACCTGCCGTAGCCGCTATTGTACCGGTTTGACATCTGGATAAATCTTAATTTCGTGTTCAACTATGCTCAAGTCAATACCTGGCATTTCATCGTATGACCAAGCAAAGACATCTCTAAAATTGCGAAAGAGAGTGCTATATATTTCCAATTCTGTAGAAGAACAAGATTTGCCAACATGAATATTCTCTACAACATCTGCTTTGGTTGAGATGTTTATGGCAGTAGTCTCTTCAATATTGGATAGGTTTCTCTCGGAATACACCATATTTACAGTATTCGCTAGAAAGTCAAATACTGAAGGATGGTGTAGGTTACCGGAATTATCTTCTTTCCAGTTTAGAAGATGGGAACGATGGTGGTAATCTTCCCATGGTTCCCCATCAATCATCATTGGTTGAATGATTCCTTCGTCTATAGAGTGTACTTGCGACCAAGGATTTGAAGGGGTGCCATATTCCTTAGACCTATCTATCCAAACGCTTGATGAGCGTTGATGCGTGTTTGCCTCCCATGCTAAAAACATTGATTGCTATAATATTTCCAGTGGGGTTAGAGGCAAAACTTGCAGATGATCCATTTTAACATCGTTTTCTGACATCTTTTGGATGGAAGATATCATATTGCAGGTTCCTACATTAGCCACTTCCGCCAAATTTGTAGGAGGCGGTAGGGTAAAAGTTCCCATTAACATAGGGTCTTTTAGTAGGCCTACTCCGATATTGTGAAGCGTGCTATGGCTTCCATGGATCATTAGAATGCTTCCCGTAAATTGCGAACTGTTGGGGAGAAAAGTTTGTTGGTCGATGATTGTAATTCCTCCTTGGGAAGGGAATGCAATTCTCCTAAAGTAGGTCGACACAACGGCTGCCATGGCATATATCTAGGGTCTTCCTAGTAGGATGTTGTAATCGAGGTTTCTGTCGATGACTTCAACATCAATCTCTACTGTTTTGTCCCCCAGTTCGACTTGCAAGTTACTTAATATCCTATACGGGGTGTATGTTCGTCCATCAAATACTTTTAATGTTGTCGACAACCGCGACAAGGATGGAGACCCTAGAGTTTTCTAGCAACTCATCGACATGATACATGTGGATGCCCCCTCATCAATAATCATTCTATGAATAGTTTTGTTAAGGGCTTTCACTTGAATGAGGAAAGCTAGTTGAGCTGGCAACTAAGGGTCCTATCCTTTATGATTAAAAGATACAAGATTGGAATCCATTGGGTCAATCCCACCTATTGCTGATAATAAAGCCTACTTTTGGGAGGGGCAATTTTGTAGTACCTCAAGATTCGACATCACAGAGGGCGATTGGGCTAAATCCTCCACTATATTATAGTGTTGTGTTGCTCGGGCACGAGGATTAAACGTCGATTTGTGTACTACTCCCTTTGGCGATTTTATTGTTAATTCAGGAAGGATGGGTGGCACAACTTCGGTTGAAGTTGTTGTTTAACTACTAGGTTGATCATTATCCTTGTTTTTCAACATCTGTGGATTCCCGTAATCTTTACTCCTTGTTGATATCAGAGCATCATTCAGTTGTTTTGAAACTGACAACATTAGCACTTGGGACGGGGAAGCATTTTCGCTCGCAACCAGATTTGTTCCTCGGTTTGGGAACGGATCAGTCAGTACAGCCAAGGTTTTTGAAATTTTGAAGAATTTTCTAAGTTCTTCTTTATATGGACATTCTCTGGTCCAATGATCCTCGTCACATATATTGCATGGATTTCTTGGTTTCTTATCTCCATAAGGGTTTGCAGAAGATTTTTTAGGAGATGAGTCCTCCTGGTTTTTCTTCTTCCCTTGTTTTTTCTTCTTGCCTCCCAGTTTCTTGGGTTCTTTGCCTTTGTCTGTCGACATGGAATTTACTTCTGAGGCTAGAAGTTCATCATTTGCATTTTGACTCAAAACCGTGCGGGATTTTTTCGATGTAGCCTTTGTGGTTTTAGTGCTTTTCGTACCAATCACACCATCGCCGGCATGAGAGTCTTTGTTTGATTTAGGAGGCAGAGGAAAGGAAAATTTTGGTCTAGGAGCATCAGGGATTTTATCGTAGAGCATGCCAGACTGAGTATAGATCAAGTCTAGATATTGGGCACGAGCAATAACTTGCTCTTCAGTGACGACTCCTCCCTTTTCCACATCTTCTATAATAGCGGGTAACAATGACAAACCATTCAGCCAATAGTTGATTAGGAATATATGTTTTTACCATTCTATGACGACGTCACCATTCATGAATATGATCACATATGTGAGTGGCCGTCATTTGTTTGAAATTGGTAAGTAGCTCAATTCCTGTTTCGTACCTTATAGGTAACTGAAAATGGGATAAAAAGGTTGTGGCTAGGGTACTGAAGTTATCAAATGAAGCTCTAGGCAGTTCGATATACCACTTTGCTGCCGGACTAGTTAACGTACGCTGAAAGAGGCGAAGTTGAATCGAATCATCATTGAGAGTGTTTGATGAACACCATAGATGAAAGGTCATCACATGATTTGATGGGTCTTCGCCCGGATTTCCATTAAATTTAGGAATATCCGATGCAAGTTTATGCGGAATCGCCGGCCACCAAGGGGCGTAGGCAATTGGATTGTTCGTTAGTCGACTCAGATCTGGTAACTCTAAAGTTGCCACGAAAGGCAACTGTTGATTCAAGCTTGGTTGAGCATACCCAGGATAAGACGGAATTATTTCAGCAGTCGGTCTTTGCATACTAGCATAATGCATTTAATGTTGGTAACTTTGGTAAGGTTGATGGGCATAACCATTATAATATGGTTGATACAGCTGCCCATTACTTGCAAAGACTTGTTGCTCATATCCTTGGTAAGTTTGCTAGAATTGTGGTTGTTAGTATTGCATCAGCCATGGTTGTGAAGTCATGGGCTTTTGTCTAGTACTGACTGTTTGACCAAGATGGGGGTTGGTGTTCCCCATTTGAACCTGTGCCATTCCACTAGTTGGTGATTGCGGTTGTGTCGTAGGTACAAGAGTTTGTTGCATTACAACCTGCGAAACTTGAGGTTGGCATACAACTGGTGACGCTCGTACTTGCAATACTGCCACAATAGTCGGCATAGTGGGGATGTTTTTCATAGGTAAACTTTGTTGTATTGAGCATACAACTCTTGGTTGTTGAGGCAGGATTGGTACCCAACTGCTAGTCGTGATTCCAGCATAACCCAAATTTTGTTGTGAACTCACGCATGGTTGTCCTTTCGACGAAGGCAATGAAAGGGTATACGGCCCTCCATACGACGGTAATCCATTACTCAAAGGAATGATTTGCCTTTGGGGACCAATTTGCCCAAATTTACCTTATGAAGGATCAATTTGTTGAGACTCAACGTAAGAGATTCCAGATATAATTCCGGACGAAAAAACGGGAACAATCCATACTGTCGAAATAGCCCCTGGATGGACTCCATCCAACGATTGAAAGCTAGTTGGGACAGACGGCACGCCGGCGAACATTGTCGAAGTAGCAGAAGGAGCTTCTGCTATTGTCGTGCCGGGACTCCATCCAACGATTGAAAGCTAGTTGGGACAGACGGCATGCCGGCGAACATTGTCGAAGTAGCAGAAGGAGCTTCTGCTATTGTCGTGCCGGGTAACACAGTCCTTGATGTCGACGGTTGTTCAGACATATTAATCCTATCCAAAAGATTCCTCAGCGATTCTTCACGAACTTCCAATGGTGGGTGAATATCTTCTGATGAAGAAGGATACAGGGCGATCCCGGCTCCAAGTTGCGTTGGAGTGCTAGATGGAGGATCTTCCACAACCTCTTCTATGGCAATCAATCCGGGAGGAAGAGGCAGACCGTCAGGTCCGTAAAATATTTCTGGTGCCGAAGAAGATGTGAGTTCTGCAACAACAGACGGTTGGGGAGTAACACCTTTTGAATCAGCTGTAGACAGAGCCAGTTTAGGAATAGAAGTGTTAACCATCACACTAGGATCAGTTGTAATGTCCTTTTGTTGTTGTGGAATTTCTTCTGTAGAGGCAAGGATACCAGAAATGTTTGGAGTAACCGGAGTCTCTGAGGATGTTGGAGTGTTTGCTCCAACCAACCTAGGGGACTTTGATCTGGTCAAACGAGTCCGCTTCGTCCGGAATGGTCTTGCTTCCGGAGTCAACGATAGTTGACTCGAAAGTCTCCGAGAACGACGGGGTTTTGATTGACTTTCTTCCACAATTGTGGATTACTTGATCAACTCAAAATAAAAGGGAAAAATGTTTTTCAAATTAAATGAATTTTAGACGTTTTGACACAACTTGTTTTTTCAATTTTAAAGAGTCGAGAAAAAACAAAAGATGAATCTAGTCGCCTTCGTTTTTTATTGAGCCTGAAGTGACAAGTGCTCAGAGGACCTTTTCTTTTAAGGATTCTGAAAAGGAGAAAAATGGGCTTCTCTGGAGATCTAGGTAGAGAGGATTACCAAACCAATCGCAAAACTGCAGAATACTTTTTATGGTACTGCAGTCAATCTTCCTAAATGTTGTGTTTAGTGCATTGCGATCGATAGGGTGGTAGACACAGCTTCCTAAGGATAAAGGATGCAGCCTATTGTGGTCTCCCAAAATATACTCGACGGTACATGGGAGCACAAGTCTGTACTGTCACTTGCCATCTCAGAGTGGAGGAATCACCCAACCAGCAATGAAAACAATAGTTACCAGGTTTTACGATGCCGGAATACGTCTCTAGCCTAAACCTCTAGATGTTGTGTGTTAGGTTCCAAAGCGTTGTTAGATTCATTTCATTTATTTTAAGTTGATCTTGCTTAAAAATTTGCCTTTCAGGTTCACCGCATGACGTGTATATAATTCATAAAATGCAGTCTAAGATGATAAACAAACATTTAATCTTCTTTTGGCAATGAGAATCCTAGCTACTAAGGAAAGAAAGTTAAGAATCTTTCTACAAAGAGCACAGAGCACACACTAAATGCACTGTCCTAAATCAAACCAAGCAGTCAAAATACAAATGCACATGCATGTATTTTTTTTTAGCCTTCTTAATGTATGAATGATGATAAGAAAGCTATGTGCAAATCTAAATTATTTTCAAAGCGACAACACTCAAACAATTTCTTTTCAAAATGAAGTGAAGGTAAGAGAGACACTTTGCGATTTCGAAATGAAAATTGCTTTTCGACACTTTAAACACTGTTAATTCAAATCATATGCAATAGTAACTGTATAATCACTATCATAAACAATGGGATGTCTTTTAAAACTGAAAATGACAGCTACGACACTTTCAGATCCAGAAACGACAGTTCGACTATGCTACTTTTTTGCAAAAGAGAACTAAAAATTCCGCACAATACATAAAAACACTTACAGCTCTTTGCACTAAGGAGGTGGAATAATGCAAGAGAAGGGGGTTTTCACAGCAATACACTAACTATAGACAGCAAAACTCCTTAATAGGACTGAAAACAATGAGGAAAAATCACAGTCTGAAGGTAAAGTTAACCTTCCCTGACCATCGCACCTGTCACACTGTGAATTCAATATGCAACGCACCTACTTCACTCGAGAAGTGTGATGCATACAGTCTGCCTTGAAGGCAGGGTGCGATGGTACCAGTGCGAGACTTTAAACAAGTTTTCACTCATAGTTTGCAACTCAGTTCAGGGATTTAGGCCGAGTAAGTAATGTTCAATATATGTAAAACACAGGGGTGATCTAAAGAGGTTACTAGAGCCACCACTTAGGGCAATTAGACTGTTTTCAGATCGATTGTTTAATTCATAAACAAAACCCGGAGATAGACTGAAGCAGCATTGATATACTTTTCATTTGTATAACAAATGCATTTCGAAGGCTAGCTGGCTTCGCTTCAGGCTCCGTCTGTAAGTTTATAAAAGAAACAAAGATAGATAGGCTAAAAAACAATCTAGTCGCTCCCCAGCGGAGTCGCCATTTTGTTATCGGGAATAGTGTCCACTTGAATGCTGCAATTCCCACTAAGACTGGTAGCTATCTTAGAAACAAACAAGTAAAGTCTACTTCAGTTTTCCTTTATGAAAATAGATAAGAGGAGAACCAAAAAAACCAACCTTAGTCTTGCGCTTGATTTCCTCTCCTTCTTGATAGAGCTTCGCCGCTTCTTCTTCGTCTGCCCAACTTCAAAGAGCACCTGTGGAACCAGAGGGATAATTCCAAACCAAGTGATTGATTGGTTTGCATTTCAGGTGGAACCAGAGGGATAATTCCAGCTAGAACCTTAGATCATTTTGTAGTGGAAGAAACTCATGCTCTGGAATCGAGCAATCGAGCAAGTTAAAGTGCAATGGAAGCACTTTGGGCCCTATGAAGCTTCATGTGAGATGGATGATCAGATGTGGGTTTTGTATCCTTCCTTATTTGCTATTTGAGAAGATTTATTTGGCTTATGTGTTTTGGTTTATAATTACATATGCATACGTGTATTATAAATACTGCAATGAGTTGTGTTATAAAGCTCCAATAAGCAGCATGTTGTAAATGTTGCATTGAGTTGTGTTATAAAGCTCCAAATAAGAAGTATGGTGTTCATGGTTTCAATAGTTTGGTATGATGTAAATGTTGCATCAATTTGTGCTATAAATCACCATAGGCAGTGTGTCTTGCTAGTTATAAGTGTCATTGAACATCGAGGACAGCGTTCACCTAAATCAGAGGGGTTTGTAACATCCCCTAGTTGATTTTCCATGTAAATAAAATAAGACCAAGGTCATGGGACACATATTCCAAGGTGAACGGTGGACAAAAAAAATTAGCGAGCATCACTTGTGGTTTAATAATGGCTATGGAAATTGGCAAAGGAATTAGTAAAGGAAAAGAGGCATTAATTGGAATTTAATTATGAAAATAAAGGAAAAATAGGAGAAAAGGAAGGTGAAGAGACACAAATTAGCATACAAGGTAAATGAGAGGAAAAATTAAGGAAAATGAAGAAAAAGGCATCAAAAAATAAATTCAAATATTTTGATCATTACGTTGTTTTTCAGTTTATTTGTGGCTCTCTCTTGTAATTCTCTCATTCTCTCATACTCTTGCACACTTATATCATTCTTGGAACATGCTTGGAGCATTTTATCATTCACTTGGATTTGGAGAAAGAAAGAAAGGCAAGTAAGGAAGTGCAAGGAGACAGTTGGATCAACAGCTACAACATGCTTACTTTGCAGGTAACAAGGTGTATGTGTGATCTCCTTGTTGATTTTTGGATGCATGTTATATGCATGTGGTTCCTTAGTTATGTGTTGTCATTGGCATGGGGATTTTCCTAGATTGACAATGGTTTCAGCCTTGCCTTTACATTTCTTACATATCCATGGTGTTGTGGGTTTCCCACTTACTTTTTTGATTGGTTCTTAGGTTCCCTATAGCTATGGATTGGAACAAACACTTTAAGGCCCTGAAATAGCTTGGGTTGAGTTACTAGTTCCTAGAGCCTACAAGTTGGGATAAATGCTTTTGAGCTTTATGGGTTGATTTACTAGTCCTTGGAGCCATGAGTTGGAACAAATTCTATGGAGCCCTGAATTAGTTGTGGGTTGAGTTACAAGTTCCTAGAGCCATGGACAACATGAGTAGAGACCAATTTGGTTGATGTTATTGATTTATGGATTGTATATATGAGGTCATTGTAGTTGAAGAATGAGGTGGTTTGGCCTTTGGAAGCCCTGGTTGGTTTTGTTTTTGTTTAACCTATATGATCCCACATTCATGCTTGGAATATGGCACAGGGGTGATTGGCTGAAAGAAATATTTGGTTCAACCCAATCTATGGTTGGGTGGTATGTGGAAGTCCTTGACTTGGTTGACATTTTCATATGTTAATATGAGTTATTTTCCTATTATGATCTTTGAGCACTTGTATAGGTTATCATGTTGATATTATGGTTGATTTGGTATTGTCTCTATTTTGGTTATCTACTGGTTATATAATGTTCTCTAGCTAGGGCTCTTGTTCATGATTTGTAAAGTTACAAAATGGTTGAAGAATGCATGGATCAACAATTGTTGTTACAACTAGTTAGAGAGGGCTTGGAGTTTCTTACTGATTCTTAGATGAAATTCACAATTTTAAAAGCAGATATGCATTCATGACCTGTAGCTTTCATGTTTACCATATATTTGAGGAAATGTTTGTTTTGTACTAGGAAAGTGCTAGTCAAGATCTTGTTCAAGTTTGAATGTTTGGAATTGTTGTCATCTTAATCATGATTTTGGAAAGTTATAGGCAATTCTAAGCAGTGGTATGGAGGCTTTCCTAAAAAAAGTGGCATAGGTTTCATGACCGCATGCTCTGAACTGGGGAATTTGGGTCATAATCACTGGCATCCAAGCTTGTGCGTGTGGTTGTCGACTTCCAACTTCATGCATAGAATGTCAAGGGTGCTGATTGGGAGTAAACTCTGTGAAAAAGAGTACCAACTCAAGGATTGATCATCAAGGGTGGCTAGAAAGCTCCTAAGTGGTTTGTGGCCCCTATGGGTTGTCATTTTCTTGTCAGTTTGTCGACCCCACTTCCATAATTGGAGCTTGGAGGTTAGGTCATGCCATTATGACACTCCTCTCATGTTTACCATGGTGAGATTGTAAAAGTGGGTAAATGTGGGAGGGTTGGTTACAACTATAATACAACACATGAAAACACCCTGATACTTAACGTAACTAATCAAAAGAATGATTGTATTTATATCTACTACAATATGATGAAATGTAAACTAATTTTAATTTATATATGGAATTATAAATTACAATTAGTAATAATTCTTAATGTGGATAGATAAAAGACATATAAATACAAAAATTTAGGTTTCTTATCTTTTAAACCAACATTGATCAAAAGGTGTTCATTTGAATAATTCATGTCAAGAATAAATGATATATGCAGAAAACTAACTAATGCTCCCTAAATACTATTCCTCGGCTGAGGTGTGTTGGAAAGATGACTGTGACAACTTGTATGATTTAAATTATAATTAAGTTGTTCATTTATGAAATAGTTTAATAAACCAACAATGAAATGAAATGCCAGATTAGAAACTACTACAACATAAGATTTAGTTCAATTCATATAAAGAAAATGGCATCACTTTGTAATCTAAATTCCTCGAGATAATTAAAAAAAATCGAGATCAGAGGAATGTCAAGATAAGTTGTCACCCTTAGGACATAACTCACCAAAGGTCTATAACAATCAAATATAAATAACATAAATTGGACTAATACGAACAAAAAGAAATACAATGAAATTTATTGTCTATTCTCGGATTCAAATCACTAAATGAAAATATGTTATCTTCCAAATTCTCAAAAGTCAAATTACAAAGAACTAAGAATGTGATAAAAAAGAAACAACTATGGAAAATAATGCAGATATAAGTATTACTTGATTTAATCAAACCAAATTAGCACACTTACAAAAAGACTTAAAATATTTCCACAATCACTGTGTATTTCTCTAACATTTGTTTTCAATGCTCTCTCCCCTCCACTATTCAAAATTAAAGTTTTTTTATATAGGCCCTAGGGTCTTACTATGTTAAAAGCTAAATTTGAAAATTTGAAAATTGTTTTTAAAAAATTACAATATATTGTCTTTGATTGGTTGGTCGTTTCCTAAATATTGGAAAGAATTAGACCTAAAAAGACTAACAAGTAATCCTCACATAACTTAAGGAAAATGAAAGGTGTCCATAATAACCACTCTGTTGAACCGAAGAATATCACTACAACAACCTGTCAACAAATAAGGAAAACACAATTAACAACTTACATTAATATTAAAACAAAAGCTACTATAGAATCAATATTTTGTAGCACGCATTTTTAAATTTAGTAAATGAAATTAAAACAAAAACATACCTCAAAAATATCCTGAAACATAGATAAACATAAAGTATTTATTATGCAAGATTTGAATTTGGCTAGATAACAACCTTGACATTCGAAGACTTAATGATTGTATAAGTATCTCCCAAGTGTGTTTTTACTTCAGATTTAGAGGATTTTTGTTTTTTTTTTAATTTCCTTAATTTATTTGGGGCTTTAAGTTGGTTGTTTTCTTATAGAAATTGATTAATACGATGATCCAGGAAAGATATTATAACAAGAAACTGCTAGTGTTAGTACATGTTGAATAGTGATGGATCAAATACATAATTACTCTAAGGAGTGTTTTCAGAAATGATGTTACCATCATTCACAAAATTTTCATTGTCAGGAAAACTAAATTTTCCTTTAGTCTAATGTTTATTCTTATTTAGTGAAGGCTTAAGTGGCACTTACATATTGATGAAGACCTCCTTTACAGGGACGTTCTTCTGTCTCTTACATCAATCCTTTGATCTATTTATTTCAGTTTGTTTAACCTTCACTTTAGACTAAGAATTATACTCAAGATGACTAGCCTCTTCTTGTTTTGCATGTTTAAATCTAGGGCTATAGTCTGATGGTTTTAACTCATCTTTTTTCCCTAAACTCGAGTTCGAATTTGACATGGTGGAAATCGCGATTCTTATCCATACTCCTGGTTATATGAGCAGGTGTAAAATATGGGCTTCCCATCCCAATGTTGTGTTGATGCCTTGAAAATCGTTGCTTCAACACAAGGGAGAAACCACCCGGTCCGGACCCTAAGACAGCTCCTTTTTTGTTTAGGTAGTGGCTCTGACTAGATTGTATGGGACCAATTTACCAATGAAAGGTGATTGAATGAGTGTGAAATGTTTATAGTGAAGTAAAATAGATGGATTTGCAGTAATGAATTAAATGGAAAAATATATGCATTAATCTACTCTATAACTTGAGATTGTTTAACTTTTATCTAGATGCGATGTATAATGATTTTCCTTAGCAAATGACAATATAGATTACTCAAACACCAATTGAAATGAAACTATTTCAAGATGATTAGTTTGATTAAATAGTTAATCAAAATAATTTGTAAACTCATATCACATTTAGAATATCAAATCAAATTGCTTAAAATGTATAAAAATATTAATGACAACATGATTAGTAGTGAATACATGGAACATTGTTCTTTAAATATCAAGTAATAAGCAATCTGAAAAGATAATTTTACTATTTAATTATGAACAAAACAAAAGTACAATGATATAAATACTAGATACACTTCACTCAACTCATAAAAGAAATAGCAGCAGTTTATTCCTTCCCACAAAGATGATTCCAAGAGTACAGTAATGCAACTTCTCAAAATTCTTTATGAAAATTCCTAAACATTGTTCCAGTCATTCTATTAAGAAAAGGATGAAAGTACAGTAGTGCGAGCTTTCGTAAGTCTTTCTTCGTAAAATTTTGGACCTTTATTTCATAAAAAAGTAAGTTTAAATAGCAGAAAATAACTGAATCTGTTTTGTAGAGTGTTGAGTGCATTTAAACAGATCCCTTCAACAATGTTTAAAAAACAATTTTTTGGTAGAAGTTTCTGAAAGTGATTTGTTGTCTTCATCAACTTCATTTGTTCCATCAAATTCTCTAGATGTTCGTTTTCCTGTTTGAACTAATATGCCACTTATCAGCACAGTTGTCTTCCTCTGTCATGAACGTGAACAAGAAAAATAGGAATCGATAAGCTGGAAATAAATGGAACTGATAAGCGAGTTTTATTTGAAACAAAACACTTTTAACATAATTATCGATCAAACAAGAACTATTACCTCAAAATAGGTACTCTAGCCCAAAAACCCCAAAAAACAAGAGAAAACAAGATGAAAACGAAAAGTGTTGATGCTAGAATAACATTTATGTTTTTTGGTAAATTTTCAATATTTTTTAAAAATGGCAATAAAACCAAATTTTTGTGTGCAAAAAACACCCTGAAAAAATAAATATAAATAAATAAAATAAAAATAAATAAATAAAATTGAAAAATAAAAATGTTGATGCTAGGAATACGTCCTTTTTTGAGGTTAATTTGTTAACATTTTTTAATAATGACATTAAAAACAAAATATCATGACTCTGAAAATCTTTAAATTTCCGACAATTTTCAAGCATGAACATGAGAAAAATTACTTATAATTGTTTCCAACTATAGCATTAAAGATAAAATATTCATGACTTAGAAAAACATTAAAATACTAGCAGTTTTTCAACCATGGAATTAAAACCAAAGATTATGACTACAAAAAAATTAAGTTTTCAACATATTTCAAACATGACATTATGGAAAATATATATATAT
>APFE031408338.1:157047-177068 GCA_000404065.3 Pinus taeda
TTAAGATTTTATTCCTATGCTCAAAAAGCTTGGAGAGAAGCCTCCCGAGCTCACTATAATTTTGACATTGTAAAAGGCCAGGAAGGTCAGTATTGTAACAAAGATTGTGAAATTGAGATCTAATGTGGTTGTACGTGGGGCACTCTAAGAAGAAGTGGTTTTCATCATCGATGTTCCTATTCTCACATATATGGTAGATCATTTCCATCCATGGTGGTTTAGGAACTGCCTAATGACCTGTTTCACTATGTAGCTCATGAGAATTCGTTCTAATCTTTGCTATATTAATTTTCTTCTTTGAGCTAGTTAAAATAGAGAGATACTTTTGATCTTCTAGGGTGGGGTTGATGACCTTCTTATAATAACTTAATTTTCTTTTAGCCACTAAATCTTTCTCACACTACATTTTTTTCTTTGAACTTAGAAGTAACAATATCTTTAATGTTATTAATGTTTTTCAATGCATCATTCTCATTGATCTCCCAATAGTTTAACTAGGCCCTTGTGTCTTTATTCCACCGCCAATTGAGCCTTAGGTGGTTTTGGCTGGAATTTAAAGCTAGCTTAGGAAGTCTATGATTGTATATGTTATTGAGTTTGTGCTTGTACATCAAAAACCTAATCATAGCTAGGCTCTCAATAGGGGAAAGACCTGATTCTATAAGGAGAATAGGATAGGGTGTATTACTTTTTATTTTCGGGTTATAAGTTATAAAATTCTTTTGGATTTGCTCAATCTTTCTCCATGATTCTCTAGAGATGCTGCAACCCCAAACCTCACAGCCATATAAGATAATAGGAGTGACTAAACTTTCAAAGAGGAACTCCTTTTTATCCCACATTATGAGGTTTGTTGTTTTACAATTATTTTCAAGACCAAAATAGGCTTTCCACCCCCCATTAATCCTTTTCTCAATGTTATGGTTCCAGTTGAGCTTGTGATGAATATCAATTCCTAGGTACTTGTAAGAATACATTTCCTCCAAGTTATTATTGTCAATGTCCTTCTTGGATTTGATAATCATAACTTTTGTTTTGTCAGTGTTAACAGTCATACCCATGGTATAGCAGAAATCCTTAAGAAGCCTGAGTTGCTTATCAAGATCAGATGGGCACCTTGCAAAAAGAATAATATCGTCAGCATAGAGAAGAAGGATGACGACTATCCCAGCTAAGATCATGCCATCACATCCTTCTTCCTCTAAATAGCCTTCGAGCTTATCGATGTAAATGCCAAATAGGGAAGGGGAGAGGGGGAAACCTTGTTTAACTTCGATGTTACACTTAATATCTTTCAACCACCCCTCATTGCTCTTTAGCTTGGCAATTACATTCTTGTATAACCTTATAGCGGTAGCTCTCAACTTGAGAGGAACCCTTAACTCTTCTAATCTATTCCAAAGGTTGTATCTAGGAACTGTATCGAAAGCCTTTCTAAAGTCCACAAAGCAACAAAATAAATTGGATTTATCATTACAACATTCCTCCAAAATGATCATAAGCGTAACGAGGTGGTCTTTTGTTGAGTGATGCCTTCTGAAACCTGCTTGGCCTTTAGCCTGCTTACCTTCACTTTCAAGCCATATGCTTAACTTTTTCAAAATACACCATATAAATTGGCTAAGGAGGGCTAATCATAATTGTCCGATAATTAGAGGGGTTATTTGTATCCCCACTTTTAAAAATAGGGATAATGAGGCTCTTAGTCCAAGGTTTAGGGAACCCTTGCTTGACTGCTTGATTGAAAAGCTTGTGGATGTGGGAGATGAGAACAAGACCTCCAATTTTTAAGATTTCTACCTAGTAACCTTCAATGTCCTTCCCATTAGCCAAGTGGTTAAATCCAAACTTTATGTCTTCTAAAGAGAAAATTTCTTTCGTTGTGAGGAGGGTTTCCAAATTATCCATGAGATTTGGAGATTCATAAAGCTTTTTAAGATAGGAATTTCAATCATGAAGAGAAATTTTATTATTATATTTAGTCTTCCTAGTCAAAATCTACCTCCAAAATTTCTTAGGAGCTACCTTAGAGAGGTGTAAGAGATTCTCCTATCTTTGACGAATGTACTGCCTCTTTTTCCTTTTAGTTAGGGCTTTGTATATTTTATCATGTCCATTTTAAGAGATTCATCAACAGCTTCCTTAATTTCTCTCCTCGCACTTTTACAATCTTTTTCATACCATGGGTTGGTTTTTCTATTTCTTTTATTATTTGAAACTTCAATTGAGAACTTGTTAATAGAGTATGAGAGGGTTGTAGTAAAATTATGATAGATGTCTTCTATGTTGTCTATACTAGATAAAGGAAGAAAATTAGTTTTTAATTCATTTAGAAAGAGATCGTTTTTATTTCTATCAAATATTAAGTTCTTTTGGTTGTACGTATTATTTTCTGTGGGAACTCTATGCATGACAAAATTGAGAGTTATAAGTAAAGGCCTATGATCAGATTCAAGTTCGTGGTCATTTAAGGTGTCAAAATTTATTATTTCATTGTATAATGGGAGATCGGAAATAATGTAGTCTACCACACTACTACCAACTCCATGGATGCATATCATCTTGCTGGAATTGGGCCACTTCTTTAGACCATTGCAAATTATGAGATCCTAAGCACTACAGAGCTTGACTAGCTTCGACCCAAACAAATTTTCCTTGAGGTCTTCAAAGCTCCTTTTGTATGTACTAGCTAGAGTAGGGTCTTCATCTAACCAAAGAGGATTAGGGTTTGAATGATTGCTTAGAATAATAGCTTGGTTGTTTGAAGTTCGAGCATTAAAGTCACCTATTAAAAGAAGATTACTGTCATTCCTCAAGCTAGAAATATCATTCTCCAAACCATTGTAAGGGTTAGTTTTTTTCTATATTCTTCTTCTTATAGAAGTTAGAATTGATTGGGGGGGGGAATAACATATTGCTATGTAGGAATTTTTATTATTAATGTCATTGATCTCTATCCAAATATATTGGTTGTGAGGGTCATTTTTATAAATCCTAGCATGATGGGAGATGTTCTTATTAATGTAACAAGCTATTCCCCCCAATGCCTCTACGGGAGGATCGCTTGTTCCAGATAGACCATAGCATAAAGCCATCTATGTTAGGGCCCTTAAATTCTTTGTGTTCCCAAGTTTCAACAAGCAAAATAATATCAACATCATTTGAAATCCAACTTAGCTTGGGGCCTTTATTCCATGGAAATCCCGATAGTTCCAAAAAAGGATCCGGAGCATGTTTAATTGCTATTGATTACTATATTTTTGGTTTCTATCTCGAATAAAGGCTTTTCTATTTCTGATTATTGCCCATTTTCCTTCCCTTCTAGCTTATTTTACCTTTTGAACCTCCTTGCTTAATTCTGCTTGATCTTCTGGAATGAGATCTTCATTTATGAATATTCTCGTTCCTTTTAGACCTAAGGTTTTACTAAGTATGTTGTACTTATGATCAGTGGAGCTCACCTTTATGCGGATTAGTCTTCCTTTATTCTTAGTTAATTTCCCCAACCTTGTTGCTTCTGTGAGACACACTATTTAAATTTGTAATCTATTATGTAATTCTGTCTGGGCTAAGGCTAAAGTATCCTCATATACTTCCTCTTTTAAACCGAATATTATAAGGTTCAAGGCCCTTGTGTTACGTTCGTGGTCTAATTCTATTAATCTTTTCATTTCATCTTTAATTGGTTTGATATCTGGCTTATCTACCACATTATTTAGGGTGAGGCGGCGACTACTAACTTTTTCCTCTAGTTCTTTAATCATGTTTTTCATTTTAAAACTCTCTAAAGTATCAACATCTCCTTGCTGGGATGGTTGGTTAGTATCTTGGTTTTGTTTTTTTGTAACCTACAGTATAGTCTCCATTGCCTCCATTTTATTCTCTAGTAGTTCTATTTTATTTTCTATTTGTTTTTGGATCGTATCTTTAAGAGATGCAAATTTATTTTCCAGTACGGCTTCTAACTCTTTTTGTAGCTTGGCTTCTCTTTCTTCTCTACGTTTCTCTAAAAACTATATATACTCATAAAGGCCTTGTAGAGTAACTATGCTAGGTTTGCCCTTGGTAATCTTTGGTAACTGTGGTGAAATATTCATACTTGAAATTATATGAGAAAATATGTATTAGAAAAAGAAAAAGATAAGGAATGTGTGCACCTGGTATTAGCAAACCTGACTGCAGATTGCCGTTGCCCATCACAGCCCGCAGACCAGAGATGCGGACCTCAGAACCAGGTTTAAATGCCGAAGAATATATGCGAGCCTCTGCCTTATACGTGAGCCTCTGCCTTGGTCATATAGTGAGCCTCAGAACTGATCACCAAAGATGAGAGCCTTATGGTTTTATATCATAGAGGAAGTGTATACATAAAGTATGTGTTTAACTCTTTCACCAAGCCTTAGAACTCCTACACCGAAGAATATATGAGAAGAATGCAAAGAAGTTTATAGATAAAGTACGTGTTTAACTCTTTCACTAAACCTCAAAACTCTTTCACTGAAGAATATATGCGAAGAATGCAAGGAAGTGTATATATAAAGTACGTGTTTAACTCTTTCACTGAGCCTCAGAACTCTTTCACCGAAGAATATATGCGAAGAATATGAGGAAGTGTATATATAAAGTACATGTTTAACTCTTTCACCGAAGAATATATGCGAGGAAGTGTATATATAAAGTACGTGTTTAACGAACATGTGATCGATAGGGTAAAGGATTGACCTAGGAAGATCTGAGAGAAGAGCGCGGGTTTCAAACTCTGCGATAGCAATGGCTCCTACTCGCATCCCAAACCTCTGGAGATGCCAGAAACATGAAGCCTGAATCCGCGCGATCTGCTTTGGTCATCTGCGATGCGCCAAGGGTAAGGTTACTTTGTTACCTGCAATAGTCAGGGTTTTTAATGAAAACGAAGATGCAAATTTGGCCAGATTTGTTGTATACGGGTCTCCCTCAGGCAACGAAGATAGCTGGAAAACCCCTGATTGGCATGAATGGGTTGGAAGAGCTTATGAAATGCTTACAGATCGAACATAGGACAGTCGGCTCTAAGGTCGTAGCTGCCTTCGAGATCATGCTTGGGGTGGGTGTTGTTTCTAGCAACAATGGAGCACTCAGGACGAAAAATCGTCAACTCTGCCAAAGGTACGAAGAAATACTCCAGTTTATTGCCTATCAGAATGCAGATCTGAATTATTATGATGACGATCCTGATATCCACCAGCTTTTGAGCCCTTATTGGACATTATACCCACTGAGCAGCATAGAGTACAGATTGAATCTGGGGCTTTTAGATCCAGACCTTCTCTTTGCAGAACGACCCTCTTTCTAGCCAGATTTAGAAGCCCACTCACTGAATAAGCTGGGCCGATGTGAAAAAAAGGTGCAAAATAGAATCACAGGGTTAGATCTGCCAAAAACAAGATCTGGAATCCTGGTAAGAGATCACAGATTCCAAGTTTTTGTAAAAAACCCTGAAGGAAAATCAAAAATAATTTGGGTAAAAGAGACAGATACTGTCAAGCAAATGCAGGAAATTATAATGCAACAATTGGGTTACCCCATCAGGACACAAAACCTTATACAAGGGGACAAAGTGTTACAAGACACAAAATACCTTTGGGAATACATAATCACACCTCTGACAACAATCATCCTCAATCTGAGGTTAAGAGGGGGTGCAACCAACAATAGCACGAATACAGACAGGGCGGGGGGGAGTGTACTGGTTCAATCGGGAAAAAACCAAGCAGCATTTCCTTCAAAAACGTCCTATAAGGGAAAAACACAGAAGGAGCAGCACCAAACCAAACAAGTATGGACGCAAGGCCATACATTGTGGAACAGCTGAACCACACCCCATAATACAACATAAATACATCAGAAATAGATGAGCAATGCACCATATATGAAAGACAAGCAATAATATGCAGATTTAACTGCTTTTGGCCCAAACCGGCTGATCTTTTTCTTTGGATCTTCACCAACTGGACCACGCAATGCGACATACATCTCTGCTCCAAGGGTTTTTTCATAGTGAAATTTCTATCAGCAATAGACAGAGACATAGTAATGCAGGAAGGACCTTGGTTTTGGGGATCCACTGGGCTCTTCATCACACCATAGTTCCCAGATTTTGATGCAAACACAATGGTTGTCTCTAAGATGCCAGTTTGGGTATGGCTACACAACCTCCCAATACATCTCTGGAATCATCAAGTACTCGCTGGAATTGGAAATACTATTGGGTGGTACATTAAAATGGACACCTAGAGAGTGGAGGAAAGAATATATACTTTTGCACGAATATGTGTGGACGTAGACCTCAACAAAGGCCCGCCAGACCAAATTCAGTTGAAGCATAGACAGAGCAGCTGGACACAAGTTCTAGATTATGAAAATATTGCATTCAGATGCCGAATTTGCAGACAAACAGGACACCTACAAAGCACGTGCCCAGCGGTCAAAAAAGACAATCGCAGAAATAAGAAAATGGAAAAACAAGCTAAGGGATGGCAATTTCCACCACCTCCCCCAAAGGTCGAGGAGGAAGAAGAAATGGATTATGCCAACCCAAATGAGAACAATCAGATGAATAAAGAACCAGTTGCAGAGGATACAAATCCACAGGAAGATATAGCCACAGCACTGGCAAGAAGAGCAGAAATGGATATGGGCAGAAATAAACGCCAACACACTTCAGACACATTAGATTTTGATAAAGATAACCCACAACCTATGGCTGAAACTGCTTTAACACTCATAACTCCCACAGAGTCACAGGGGGTTTGGAGAAAGGTTGAGAAGAAAAAAGGGCGAAAAGTCTGAATTTTCCCCACCTGTACATAACTATTTTTTGCTATTACATGTTTACTTCTTGAAATCCATACACCCTCCGTGGTGTGAAAGGATCTATGCATATATTTTGAGCACTTTTTTCTTTTGAACTTTGTTTACAGCATATGCCAAGAGGCATCTACAACATGTAATTTTTCAATCATAATGAATAAAAGATTACGATTTTTCTAGTGAAAAAAATAAATAAATAAAATAAAAATAAAATACGTCTTTCACCAGCAATTTAATATTATACTATATAATACATATACAAATCATTAAAAAAAATGAAATTGTAAAAAAATCCAAAAAAATTCGTAAGGCGACATTCCGGGAATCAGCCCTCTAAAACACAATGATACAAAAATTGCTTCATATATACTAGTGAATATTAATTTATATTAAATCTATATTATATTTGTTTTTATATAGTTATAATAATTTTAAAATTTATTAAAAATATTAATTAAATCTAATTTATAATTAACAAATGTTTATATTTATTTATTTATTTATAAATAAGAAAAAATATTTTACTTAATGATTAAATAATAATAATTATCATTAAATAATAATAAAAATAATTATTATTAGTTAATTTGCAAATGCATTTTGATTCATCATCTTTCTTTACGAAAAATTAGACTCCATAAAATAACGTATTGATAATTCATTAAAAATACATTTTCACTTTTACTTAAAAACCTTTAAAGCTTTGTTCATTAATCTATTTCCTAGTTCCATGCATGGGAAGGAAATGAATTTTTAACCTACCAAAAACAAATATTATATTTACATTATAACACTATCACTCCTATTGAGTATTAATTAAAAAAACGTTAGAAATATATCTTTTTTGAATAAACAAAATAACCAAACTTTTAGACAACATGGGCAACGTAAAGTAATTCAACATTCTTTTGTTTTGAAAACATGGTGATGTATTAAATAATATTTATTATGTGTAGATCAATCAGTTACTTGGCTTGTGAGACAAATTTTGAGTTTAACCATCGGAAGAAAAGATTGAAGATCAAAGTTAATTTTGAAAAATTAAACTAACTGTGTCAAAAGTTGATCATTGTTTTTTCATTCAACGTTGAGAGTGAAGATCAAAGTTAATTTTGAAAAATTAAACTAACTGTGTTGAAAGTTGATCATTGTTTTTTTCATTTTTACTTTAGTTTTATTAATTATTTAATTTTTATTTTTTTAACTTAAGAGAATGTTTTGTTTTTTTTTTCATTTTTTCCTTAAATTTGTGTATTTTTAAATATTTTCCATTTTTTATACCAAATTTTTTTTTATTTTATATTTTATAATTTTTTTTGTCTCTTTTATTTTTGGCTCAACTGACATAATCTTTCAAGAACTGTAATAGGGAAATAGCAGCAGTAAGCAGGGCATGACTGCACCTTGACGATGGGCTTGCACCTGTGGCATAGAACTCTATAAGCTTTACAAAATTCTCAGCACCAGGCACGGAGGACTTTTATAACGAGCCATTTGTTGTGACTAGAAACTCATGCGTTTTTACCTTTGGATCTACGGTCAATCCAATCCGGGGCAAGTGCAATCTGCAATCAGGTTTGCTGATATCAAGTGCACACATTCCTTATCTTTTTCTAATACATATTTGCTCATATATTTTCAAGTCTGAATACTTCACCACAGTTACCAAAGATTACCGAAGGCAGACCTAGCACAGTTACTCTACAAGGCTTTTATGAAAATATAGAGTCTTTAGAAAAACATTAGAGAAGAAAGAGAAGTCAAGCTACAAAAAGAGTTAGAAGCCATGCTGGAAAAAAAAATTGCATCTCTTGAAGACATGATCCAAAAACAAATAGAAAATAAAATAGAACTATTGGAGAATAAAATGGTGGTAATGGAGACTAGGTTGCAGGGTATAGAAAAACAAAACCAAGATACTAACCAAACATCCCAGCAAGGAGATGTTGATACTTTAGAGAGGCTTAAAATGAAGGACATGATTAAAGATCTAGAAGAAAAATTTAATAGCCACCTCACCCTAAATAATGTGGTAGATAAATTAGATATCAAACCAATTAAAGATGAAATGAAAAAAATAATAGAATTAGACCATGAGCGTAACAAAATGGCCTTGAACCTTATACTCTTCAGTTTAAAAGAGGAGGTTGATGATGATACTCTAGCCATAGCCCAGACAGAATTACATAATAGATTACAAATTGAAACAACATGTCTCATAGAGGCAACAAGGTTGGGGAAATTAACTGAGAATGAAGGAAGACTGATCCAAAGGTAAAAACCCACGAGTTTCTAGTCACAGCAAATGGCTAGTTATAAAAGTCGTCTGCACCTGGTGCTGGGAATTATATAAAGCTTATAGAGTTCTATGCCGCAGGTGCGAGCCCGTCGTCAAGGTGCAGTCATGCCCACTTACTGCTACCCTTTCCCTATCGCAGTTCTTGAAAGATCACGTCAGTTGAGCCAAACAGAAGATCAAGCAGAATTAAGAAAGGAGGTTCAAAAGGTAAAAGAAGCTAGCAAGGAAGGAAAATGTGCAATAATCAGAAATAGAAAAGCCTTTATCCAAGATAGAAACCAAAAAGATAATAATAAATAACAATTAAACATGCTCCAGATTCTTTCTTGGAACTATTGGGGTTTTCCATGGAACAAAGGGCCCAAACTAAGTTGGATCTCAAATGATGTTGATATTATTTTGCTTGTTGAAACTTGGGGGCACGAAGAATCTAAGGTCCCTAACATAGATGGCTTTAAGTTATGGTCTACTTGGAACAAGCGATCCTCCCGTAGAGGCATTGGGGATATAGCTTGTTACATTAAGAAGAACATCTCCCCCCCATGCTAGGATTTATAAAAATGACCCTTACAATCAATATAGTTGGATAGAGATCACTAACATAAATAATAAAAAGACCTACATAGCAATATGTTATTCCCCCCCATAAATTCTAACTTCTATAAGAAGAAGGATCTAGATAAAAATAGTCCTTACAATGGTTTAGAGAATGATATTTCTAGCCTAAGGAATGAAGGTAATATCCTTTTAATAGGTGACTTTAATGCTCGAACTTCAAGCAACCAAGCTATTATCAAGCAATCATTCCAACCCTAATCCTCTTTGGTTAGATGAAGACCCTACTCTGGCTAGTAGGTACAAAAGGACCTCTGAAGACCTCGGGGAGAATTTGTTTGGGTCGGAGCTAGTCAAGCTCTGTAGTGCTCAGGATCTCATAATTTGCAACGGTCTAAACAAGTGGCCCAACTCTAGCCAGATGACTTGCATCCATGGGCTTGGTAGCAGCGTGGTAGAATATTTTATTTCCAATCTCCCTTTATACAACAAAATAATAAATTTTGACATCTTAAACGACCACAAGCCTGACTTTGATCATAGGCCTTTATTTATAACTCTCAATTTTGTCATGCATAGAGATCCCATAGAAAATAATCTTTATAGCCAAAAGAACTGAATATTTGATAGAAATAAAAATGATCTCTTTCTAAATGAATTAAAAAGTAATTTTATTTCTTTATCTTCTACAGACAACATAGAAGACCTCTATCATAATTTTACTACAACCCTCTCATATTCTATTAACAAGTTCTCAATTGAAGTTTCAAATAATAAAATAAATAGGAAAACCAACCCATGGCATGACAAAGATTGTAAAAGTGCGAGGAGAGAAATTAAGGAAGTTGTTGATGAATCTCGTAAAATGGAAAAGATAAAAATATACAAAGCCCTAACTAAAAGGAAAAAGAGGCAATACAGTCGTAAAAGACAAGAGAATCTCCTACACCTCTCTAAAGTAGCTCCTAAGAAATTTTGGAGACATATTCTAAACAGGAAAACTAAAGATAATAATAAAATTATTTTACACGATTGGAATTCCTATCTTAAAAAGCTTTATGAATCTCCAAATGCCATGGATAACTTTGAAACCCTGCTCACAACGAGAGAAGTTTTCTCATTAGAAGACATTGATTTTGAGGTTAATCGCCTGGCAAATGGGAAAGCTAAGGACATTGAAGATTACCAGGCAGAAATCTTAAAAGTTGGAGGTCTTGTCCTCATCCCCCACATCCACAAGATTTTCAATCAAGCAGTCAAGCAAGGATTCCCTAAACCATGCACTAAGAACCTCATTATCCTTATTTTTAAAAGTGGGGATACAAATAACCCCTCTAATTATAGGACAATTATGATTAGCCCTCTCTTAGCCAAGTTATATGTATTATTATGGAAAAGAAGTTGAGCATATGGCTTGAAAGTTAAGGTAAGTGGGCTAAAGGCCAAGTGGGTTTTAGAATATGTCATTCAACAACAGATCACCTCGTTACACTTAGTATCATTGTGGAGGAATGTCGTAATGATAAATCCAATCTCTTTTGTTGCTTTGTGGACTTTAGAAAAGCTTTTGATACGGTTCCTAGAAACAACCTTTGGAATATATTAGAAGAGCTAAAGGTTCCTTTCGAGTTGAGAGCTACCACTATAAGGTCATACGAGAATGTAATTGCCAAGCTAAAAAGCAATGAGGGGTGGTCGAAAGATATTAAATGTAATATCGGAGTGAAACAAGGCTACCCCCTCTCGCCTACCCTATTTGGCATTTACATCGACAAGCTTGAAGGTTATTTAGAGGAAGCAGGTTGTGCTGGCACGATCTTAGCTGGGATAGTCATCGTCCTTCTTCTCTATGCTAACGATATTGTTCTTCTTGCAAGGTACCCATCTGATCTTGATAATAAACTTAGGCTTCTTAAGGATTTCTGCTCTACCATGGGTATGACTGTTAACACTAACAAAATAAAAGTTATGATTATCAAATCCAAGAAGGACATTGACAATAATAACTTGGAGGAAGTGTATTCTTACAAGTACCTAGGAATTGATATTCATCACAAGATCAACTGGAACCATAGCATTGATAAAAGGATTAATGGGGGGTGGAAAGCCTATTTTGGTCTTGAAAATAATTATAAAACAACGAACCCTGTAATGTGGGATAGAAAGGAGTTCCTCTTTGAAACTTTAGTCACACCCGTTATCTTATATGGTTGTGAGGTTTGGGGTTGCAACATCTCTAGAGAATCATGGAGAAATATTGAGAAAATCTAGAAGTGTTTTATAACTTATAACTTGAAAATTAAAAGTAATACACCCTATCCTATTCTCCTTATAGAAGCAGGTCTTTCCCCTATTCAGAGCCTAGCTATGATTAGGTTTCTGTTGTACAAGCACAAACTCAATAACATAGACAATCATAGACTTCCTAAGCTAGCTTTAAATTCCAGCCAAAACCACATAAGGCTCAATCAAGGGTGCAATAAAGACACAAGGGCCTGGTTAAACTATTGGGAGATAAACGAGAATGATGCATTGCAAAACATTAATAACATTAAAGATATTGTTACTTCTAAGTTCAAAAAAAAAATGTGTTGTGAGAAAGATTTAGCAGCTAAAAGAAAATTAAGTTATTATAAGAAGGTCATCAACCCCACCCTAGAAGATCAAAAGTATCTCTCTATTTTAACTAGCTCAGAGAAGAAAATTAATATAGCAAAGATTAGAACAAACTCTCATGAGTTTCATAGTGAAACTGGTCATTGGGAAGTTCCTCAAACACCATGGATAGAAAGAATCTGCCACCTCTGTGAGAATAGGAACATCGAGGATGAAAGCCACTTCCTCTTAGAGTGCCCCGCGTACAACCACATTAGATCTCATTTTCATAATTTCTGTTGCAATACTGACCTTCCTAGCCTTTTACGATGTCAAAATTATAGTGAGCTCGGTAGGTTTCTCTCCAAGATTTTTGAGCATAGGAATAAAATCTTAAATCAAACTAAATAATTTGTTTCTTTAGGTCTGATAGACCAAAGTTTGGTCTCAGTGGACGTTAACCATCATCATCATCATCATATTATATATATTTGATTTTTCGTTGTCATGTTTTTTATTTTTTATTTTATGTTTTATTACTTGTATTATTTTTTTATTGTTTTTAATTTTTTTAATATTTGTTTTCTTTGCATTATTTTTTGTGTTTTTATTATTTTATATTTTTTGATATTTTTATTGTTTTTTTTAATTTTTTTACAAGTTTAATTTTCTTCTCTTTTTTTACTTTTTTTCCTTGTTTGTTTTATATATATATTATATATATATATATATATATATATATATATATATATATATATATATATATATATCAACTTGAAATCACCAACATTAAAAAAATATATATATCTACACTTAACACATTAAAAAATTTAAAGGGTACAAATTAAGTCCTCTAAACAAAAAGGGTTGATATTGCATTAGCACTTTTCAAAATCAAGATGTAAATCACTAACAGAAAAAATGTTCATACTAGATACATAAAAAAAAGTAAAGTGTCAAAAATAAGCACTCTAAAAAAATATGTGTTGATTCTGCATCAACAATTTTCAAAATCATCATGAAAATCACTAACAAAAAAAATGTTCGTACTAGATACATAAAAAAATTAAAGTGTCAAAAATAGCCTTTTAAAAAAATTTGTGTTGATGTTGCATCAACACTTCTAAAAATTAGCATGAAAATCACTAACATTTAAAAAAAAAATGTTCATACTTGATACATAAGAAAATTTAATGTAACAAAAATATGCTCCAAAAAAATGTTTATTATGAATCACCACTTTTCAAAATCGAGTGACTTTTTGTTACCTCAAAAAAACGAGTATTAGGTCATTCTCCTCTTTGATCGGTAACTATGTTTTTTTGCAGGAAATCAGGAAAAATGTAGAGTGTAATGAATTTGAACACAACCATCATGGAGAGTAATGCGGAGTGAGGTCTGTGGTAAGACAAATCTAACTTTATGGTCTTATCACAATATCACAATCGCTTTTTAGGCCGGAGTTGAATTATTATCATATTTCAAGCAAAGAGAATCCTTATTGAAAATAGACAAAAATTCAAACAATACCAAATCACAATTGGAATGGGTCAAGGAGGAATGGCTTAAGTTCTGTGGCTTTTGCGATAGCTGCTGATGCGAGATTTTTATGAATTGACATGTAACTCTTATCGGGCCTAGGATTTATCACAAATCGTAATTTATGAGTTGTAGTGAATAATTTTGTCATGTCCAGCTATTGTAATCACATTCAGCATGAAGCAGGACTTAAGCCTTTGAAATTCTTTGTGGTAGTCACGAATGCGGGGTCTTTTAGAAATGCAATTAATAATCCCGTCAGGTCCGGGTGGCCTAATCACAATCACAAATCGACTAGGGTGAAGGATTTGTTATAAGTCGTGTCCCTTTGAAACTTGCGATTGCAGGGTCCAGGGGTGACATGGCAGTGAGGTCATGAATAATGTCGCAATGTGACGTGGCGGGTAACATGGTAGATGACGTGGAGGATAATGTGGATCTGACATCACATCACAATCGGGATGAGGAAGGATATCGCAATCGCAATTTAATTGAGGCATGACTCTTGGAACTTTTGCAATTGCACGAATGTGATATTTAATTTAATTGCATTGTATAATCCAGGTGGGTCCAGTTATATCACATATCGTAATTGGCATTGTGTGTGGGGGGCAAAACCTTTAGACCCTTGGAAACTGCAATAGCTCCGGACATGAGATTTAAATGAAATGGATTTTATAATCTTGTCAGGTCCGGTCATAATAATCACAATCAGGGAAAAGTGGAGTATGGACTTAATATTTTTTAGAACCTTTACGATAGTCACGAACGCGGGGTTTTATGATTTATATTGGATAATCTTTGCGGGTCCAGTTTATATCACAATCGCAATGGAGTTCGCAGAGGGGTTTTGAGCCTTTGGAAACTTTGTTTATTTGCGATGTGGGGGAGGCTTAGCCTTTAGAAACTTCACAATGCGGGATATAGTGGAGTCTCAGAGTTTGTGAGGATTTCAACCTTAGGGATCAAAAACTCCGATTGATTTTGTTTTTTTAATCAAATAACCCATATTATTTATTACTTTAGGTTTTTTTCTAAAGTCTAAGAATAAGTCTTGGTTCTGAGGGCTATTTAATTTGGTTTTTTAGGATAATCAAGGTTTAATACTTTGGTTTTAATTACAAATTTTAAGTGTTAAGATTTGATTATAAGATTTTTCTAAAATTGAAGGGTCCCTATTTTTAATATAATAAATTTCATATGAAATTTATAATATATTAAAATGGGGGATGTTGAATAGTAAAACAATTAGTGATTCACGGGAAGAACTAGTTATCTCTGATAAATGAAACTTTCCAAAAATTCAATAAAAATGATCTAAGAGGTGAAAACTACTTTTCGAAAGATTTAGATAAATAAAATTACTCTGACTATAAAACTCATTAAATTTCAATCTCTTTTAAAAAACTTTTGTGAATGAAAACACCTATTTACTTGTATCAGTCATTAATAAGTTTATAAAATAAAGTAGGAGGCATTTTATGACTTAGTTTAAAATGTACTCGTTCGTCATAGGTAGAGCCACTACTTCCAGTAAGCGTTGATAGCCTCGACAGGGTTACCTTTTAACCAACAACAATCCAGTATCCCATCCATTTAATAGTGCGATAATTAGAGGTAAAAAAAAAAAAAAAATTAATGCTAAAAATCCATTGTCTTGGTTTGGTGCCCAGATAATGACAATTCCATTCATAGGCAATAATTAAAAGGAACAAATCGGCTCTTGATGAGAACCCCTTGTCTTACAATTAAATATTGTAAGTCATTACCCTAATTTGGTGTTCATTGTGGTAATGTCAGTTTAATTGATTCCATATGATAATGGTAAGCAGGCTCATGATGACTTCTTATCTTTTTAGTTTTTTTATATTTTAGAATTACACTCTAAAAAATTCCTTTTTAATGGATCGGGAGGATCGTTGACTCCATAAGAGTTTTGGATGACAATTTTGAGTTGAAAGTGTTTTAGTCATAAAACAATTTTTACTTTTTAAGGATAACCTTTTTTTTTACTAAAACTAGAGTAAAATGATATAATTTTATAGGTTTTTAAAGATTTTACAACTTAATGGAAAATATTTTCAGAGTTCTATAATTTTTATCTAATTTTTATTTTTGGTAATCACTTCTTAAAAATTCCTACCTTCAAAATGAAAAAATAAAAATAACTTTAAGAGATGTTTGAAAAGTCAATAGAGTACTATTTAACATTTTATTCACAAAATTTTTGAAAAGGAAAACAAATTGTAGTGGGATGTACAATGGAACTGATTTTTTACATATTTTATTCTTTATTCTTCTTCTTCTTCTTTTTACATTAAGACAAGAATTTCTTTAATATGAGCCCACTTACAGGAAGAGAATCTCTCCTGACAAATCTTGAAGTATAATGGAAGATGAACTTATCTTGGTAGCCATAAGTTCCCCATTTGGTTCTGAAAGTAGTCTTTAGCCTATCATCTAGGTGGACCATAATTTTATTATATCGAAAGAAACCATCAAGGAAAGACATAAGTTCAGAACCAACAACTGATTGTAAAATCTATTCCATAGTGGGTAGAGGGAAATTATCCTTTAAACTAGCCTTGTTAAGATTCCTAAAATCTCTACAAATTCGTATATCACCATTTTTCTTCCTAACAAGTACCAAGTTGGAAACCCATCTTGAATGCCTAACAGGAAAAATGATTTTAGCTTTAAAGAGTTTATTCCATTCTATTTTGAATTGATTTTCTAAGTTCAAATGAATTTTCCTTAGTTTTTGTTGGATAGGTTTATCATTTGATATCATCGGAATTGTATATTTAAAGATGGAAGTGTCAAACATTTTTAGATCTTCGTAACTCCAAGAAAAGACATCCTTATATTTATTTAACAATTCGATGAAAGATAATATTTCTTGAAGTGAGAGACCAACTCCTAAATTGATTTTCTGAGGTTTAAGATCTATCCCAAGATTTATTAATTCAAATTTCAAAGTTGAACTTTGTAGTTTTGAATTAGTAACTCTTCTAAATCATAGAGATCCTATAGTTTAACTACAGATTTGGGTATGGGATTATCCTCAATTTTCTATTTTAATATATCAGCGTGTTCATCTTCATCAATTACTTGTTCATCATATGATTTTATAGAAGATAAGAAGCTTAAAATGTTTTCATCATCATTAAATACCTACCAGTTGGTGATATTAATGGGAATGGATGGTCTAAAGATTAATTCTACCGAAAATATATCGAGACTATAATCTTCAGATGGGATCAATTTTGATGCAACATTATAAAGAAGGCCAAGGCTAGCATTCTAAATCTTGGGAATAGCAGAAATATTAAACGCTAAAAAAATTGAAGTGGTAGACTGAACCAAAGATTGATAATGCTTCAAGTGTGTAGAGATACAATGCATCATGTTTCTTACATGTTTAACTACAATTTATGAATCTCCATAAACTTTCAGGGATTTAACGTCAAGGCTAATTGCTTTATACATACCTTGGATCAATGCTTCATATTCTGCACTATTATTTGTGCATTCAAATTCCAATCTACAAGTCAGTATTGTCTTCACACCTTCATGATTAATTAATATCCAACCTACTCCTTGTAGGAATTTACAGGGTAAGTTCCTCAGACAGAACACCAAAGGACACCGCTCACAAACAGATCACAGATCAATACACCAGTATTTTTGACGTGGTTAAAACCCTCAAAGAGGGAAACAGTCCATGGCCTGAGCCAACGTGGCCACTTTAGGCAATTTATTAATAAAAGAATGAAAATTTACATAAGCTTCTCTCATGAACAGTTAACCTACAAATGACCCTCCATGCTCTTTAAATAGATATCATGGACGAATCGAATGTTAAGCCATGGATCAAGTGTCTGTAATACCGAGGAGAGAATGAACTGTCAGATCATTATGTATCGTGACCGTCGGATTGTAAGTTACAAAAGTACATAGTAAAGAAACACACTTTACCTAACTCTATACTAGACCAAGTTATACTTAACTATTTCCTATGTGTCGGAATATCCTAACATCCCCCCTTAAGAACAACTTGGGATGGGATTGAAGGATTTACAAATATGACACAATAGGAGAAGGAAGGAGGCACTAGAGCCTATCCCCCCTTAGTGACAACTTCCTGAACTCCAACCATAAATCGAATTTTAGTAAATTTTGCCTCTGTGAGAGCCTTTGAAAAGATATCTACAACTTGATCATCTATTGAACAATATTGCACTTCAAGAATATGGTCATGAATGAGATTTTTGATGAAGTGCATGTGTATTTCAATTTGTTTGCTTCGTTGATGTTGAACTGGATCTTTGCATAGTTGAATGGCACTTTGATTATCACACTAAAGTGTAGTCAGATGTTGCTGCTGAAAGGCAAAATCTGATAGGATCTAACGAAGCCACAAGGCTTCCTTACTAGCTTCTACAGAACCATGATATTATGCTTCTGCTGAAGAAAGAGAAATGGCACCTTGTTTCTTGCAAGCCCATGTAATAGGTCCTGAACCAAGAGTGAACACATAACCGGCAGTAGACTTCTGATCATCAGGGTCACCAGCCCAATCAGAATCAGTGAAACCAACCAATAGAGGAGATGCTTTGGCACTGTAATGAATTCCAAACTGAACTGTACCTCGAACATAACGAAGTATTCTTTTAGCTTCTTTCCAATGACTTTCACGTGGCTTTTGCATAAACCGAGCAACAAGGCCAACAACAAAGGAAAGGTCAGGATGAGTATGGGCTAGATACAAAATTTTTCCTACAAGTTGACGGTATAAGGTAGCATCAACTTCAAGGGAAGTACAAGTGACTGAAAGTTTGACTTTAGACTAAAAGGGAGAAGGAGCTGGCTTACAGTCTTCCATGTGAAAATGCCGTAGAAGATCACATGCATTCTTGGATTGGGCAAGGGAAATACCTTCCTTGGATTCCAAGACTTGAAGACCGAGAAAATAATGTAAGTGTCCTAAGTCTATCATTTCAAACTTATTTTTAAGGCTGGACTTCACATGGTTGATAAGGTTGGGATCACTACCAGTGAGGATAAAATCATCAACATGAAGAACAAGAATGATAAGATACTTCCCCACTTTCTTGGTGTAGACTGTATTGTTAGAATGACACCTAGAAAAGCCAGATTCTAAAAGAAAGCTATCCATTTTAGCATACCAAGCCCAAGGAGATTGCTTGAGACCATAAAGGGATTTCTTAAGCCGATATATAAGGCTGGAGTCTGTTTGTATAAAACCAATAGGTTGTTCCATATAGATTTCTTCATGCAAGTCCCCATGCAAGAAGGTGGATTTAACATCCATCTGATGGACTTCCCATTTGAAGGAGGCAGCAAGGGAAAGAACAAGGCGGACAGAGTTCATTTTGGCAACAAGGGAGAAGGTTTCAGTATAGTCAATGCCTTCAACTTATGAAAAACCCTTAGCAACAAGATGAGCTTTATGTTTATAAACTTTCCCATCTGGTCCATACTTGGTTTTGTAAACCCATTTACATCTAACAAGTTTTCGTCCCTTTGGTAGAGGAACAAGATCCCATGTATCGTTTTCCAATAATGAAATATATTCTTCATTCATAGCTACTTCCCAACCTGGATGGCCTGAAGCTTATGCAAAGGTGTCAGGATCATAATTCGTTGAGAATTGAGCCAGTAAACAAGAGGCTCTTTGAAACTGAGAACGTGTATGGCGCTGATCTGTAGGATCACCGGCAAGATCACCTACTGCATCTCGAGTAGCACGAACCCATTTTGGAAGTGGAGGAGCTGAAGGAGGATCCTGAGAAGGTGGGGGAGGATTGTCATCCTCGCTTTCATCATCTGAAGAAGAAATATGTTTAAAAGTAGAAGAGATAGAGAGAGGTGGCACATTCGCCGAACTAGGCTCGTAGGCCGATATATTTTCATCAAACTTTACATCTCTTCTAATGATAACATTTTTGGACTTAAATGGAATAAGTCTATATCCTTTGACATCTTCAGAATATCCAACAAAAATACATTTTGCACTCTTACGTTCTAAAGCTTTATGTTTCTCATCTGGAATATGGGCCCATGCTTCACTTCCAAAAACACGAAAGTGACTCACATCTGGTTTAATTGAGCTCCATGCTTCTTCTAGAGTGATATTCTTTAAAACCTTAGTAGGAGTGTG
>APFE031408338.1:177923-253297 GCA_000404065.3 Pinus taeda
TTTTTCAACAAAGGCTTTGAAGGCCAAAAATGTGTTAAATACTTCACTCTTGAGTTTTAAGAAGTATACCCAATTGCGTCTGGAG
Organism: Pinus taeda; assembly: GCA_000404065.3. NCBI lineage: Eukaryota > Viridiplantae > Streptophyta > Pinopsida > Pinales > Pinaceae > Pinus > Pinus taeda. Next base: position 178,009 of record APFE031408338.1, read on the forward strand.
AAATCATCAATGAAAGTTAAGAAATACTTGCAGCCAGAGAATGAAGCAACAGGAAGTGGACCACATAAATCACTGTGCACAAGCTGTAAAGGGGCTGAGGCGTGCCAAGAGGCACGTTTTTCAAAACTGTCCCGATGATGTTTTCCGAGTACACATCAGGAACAAACACCATCTCTGCAAGATACCATAGGAAGACCTGTCACCATATTTTCTTTACATAGATGCTGAAGGGAGCGATAGTTTAAGTGACCAAATCGCTCATGCCAAAGTTTCTCACTTCATCATTATGAGCAAAGCAACAAATACCGAGGGAAGATTTGATGACCCAAAGTTGTGAAACTTATACAACCTTGTAGAATCATCAACAATGCCAGTAGCTAAAATCTATCTAGGATCTCTCAGGTCCTTAATTACAACATTGTGAAGTGAAAATTCAACGATTTTACCTTCACCTGAATGAGTTATCTGATATACAGATAGAAGGTTGCAGGATAAGGTTGGAACACATAATACATCATTAAATTGACCATTGTATATATGAACAGTTCCAGTCCCTACAACACTAAGAGATCTATCATCACCAACATATATATTTTTTGGTGTTACAATCATTTAAAGAAGAAAACATGGCTTTGTTTTTTGGCCATGTGATAAGAAGCTCCAGAATCAATGAACCACTCATGAGAATGAGAGGAAGAAGATACATTTAGTGCATAGCCAGACCGAGATGCTTGACAACCACATGCAAAAAGTGTCATTCCTAAAGATGAATTTGAAGAGTGCTCCAAATGGATGTTATGCTTCTTCATTGCTACTTCCAAGGCTTCCATCTTCTTAAAGCATTTAGATTCTAAGTGGCCATCTCGATTACAAAAGTGATATTGTCTATCAGCCTTCTTCCCTTTGTTTTTATTTGCCTTATCATTCTGGTGAAATGATTTTTCATTTTGAGGCTGAAATTGCTTAGGACCCTTGTTTGGTTTAGGACCATTCCTTTTAGGATATGACTTCTTAGGTTTATTTGAATTTTGGTTTCTGCTGGGCAGCTAACGCTTTCTTAGAAGAGTTTCCAAGATTAAGAAGACCAAGGTGTAAGAGTTTTTCTTGTTCTCTTATTAAAGAATCACAAAAAGAATCAAAGGAAGGTGGCTTGTAGGTTTTCCCTTGAGAAATGAAGGCTTCTCTTGTAGAATGGAAGGTGGAAACAAACACAGAGTAGGCTGGTCCCAACTTAGTAAGAATGGAATAGATAAGGTTATTATCTTCTTTCTTAACCTTAACACCTTCCAAGGCAAGTCTAAGGGTCTTGAACTTGGACAAAAAATCTTCAATGCAAGAAAAATTATTGGGTTCCAATGTAAGCAACTCATTTTCAAGTTGATGGGCTCTAAGTTCATTTTTTATTCCAAAAACTTATGTGACACGTCGACCTTCTCTATATCCATTTGAAACCCATCCCTAGATACAAAAAACCCAAGGTACATTACAATTCATTTAAAAAATCAATTTTCTTCAAGTTACTATGGAATTGATCATTCCTGAATACTCACACCAACTATAGATGTTACAAATTCTTCTTTTGTGCCCAACTAAAAATTAGAATGTTATTCAACTATATTGGTTTTGACCCTATATTTTTAATTGTTGCAAATAGATTCTTAATTTAAAAAAAAAAGATGCAATGGAACACACACACACACACACACACACACATTTAACATAAAGATTATATCCTAGAAACATAAACTCGGAAAACCAAAAAACATCTTTAGAATATATTACCTTTACAATGTTACAATAAAATATGTATATCCTTCAGAATATAAAAACCCCCAATCCATGAATATTGTGTTAGCATATGACCTTCTTTCCTTGAAGAAAATACAAAACCATCAGATAAACTAACATGCACCACAAACCACTAAAAGTGAAAATGGATGAAAAAAAACCAAGAAAAGAGTTATTGACCCCGACCACCCTCCCCGCCTCTTCTCAGCGTGTTTCAACCAATGCATATAAATCACCCATGTATTTTTTCGAGTATGTGTTATATTCTTTACAAAAATATGTCCATGCATTGTATGTTGTGATGCATGAGGGTTCATCAGAAACACCTTGGCAAAAAATTAGATGGTTTTTTGCATTCATTTTGATAGTTTTTTGCACATTTTTTTTGTCTTTTAGGTATTTATTTGGTGCATGGTGGTTTAACCCATGGCTTTGTTATTATGATTAAGTAAATATGGTTGTACTCTAATCAAAGAAAATGGATTGGGATTTTATAGATGGCACGAGGTATACATATTGTATTGTAATATTGTAAAAATATACTAAAAAATATTTTTGGTTTTCCCAATTTAGTTTTCTAGGGTAAAATATCTTTGTTAAAGTGTGTGTGTGTGTGTGTGTGCGTGCACCATGACGCCTTTTCTATTTTTATTAAGAATATATTTGTATAAATTAATTGTATAGGGTTAGAACGTACATTTGGTATAAGAGAAGTTTTGGCTTCAAGGGGATTTTTTTTGTCACTAAAGGGTTTGCCTTGGGCCTATGGTAGAAACTATTATGGTGGGAGATCTACAAAATTAATTGTTATGGTGAAAGGAAATGGCGAAGAATCGAAAGATAGATAGCGATTGGGAAATTCAATTTGCAGAGTTTTGGTATGTGGAAACTCAAAATGGAATATCTATTAGTGGAAAAAAAAATCAATAGATCGCTATGGATCTGAGTACTACACCAATGGGGATGTCGACCAAAGATTGGTCCAAGTTGGATCGAAAGAAAAAGAGCACAATATGGTTTTGTCTCTTAGGTTTAATGCTACTAAATGTTTTAGGAGAAATTATAGTAAAGGGATTTTGGAAAAAATTGTAAAACCTGAGGATGAAGGATGGAGACTTGATGCCAAAGAATCTAAACAATTTTAATACTAATATTTCAATTATCATCAATCAATATTAATAATTTAGATAAAGTGTATTATTTTGTTTTGTTCATTACCAGATTTGTGGGATAATATGGTTGTTTCCATAGGCAATGATGCAACTATTTTAGTTTTGGCGAAATAGTCTCATCCTTGGTATCATAGGAGATGACATGGGAAAAAAAATAGAAATTCAAAACACATACTCCTTGTCTATAAGAAAACACTCCTAGAATAGAAATAAAACTAAGTTCTCAAGTGGGAGCTCTATATCTCTAGGAAAGTTTGTAAACGTGTGTTGGAGATCTAGAAATGAATGCATTACAAAAAAGATTGTAGATAAAAAATTGGTAAGAAAATGAAGTATTTGATGATGCTCCTTCTATAGAAGAAAAAATATCCTCATATGAAGAAGGGTATGTCTACTTTCCTTCTTCAAGTACCACATAAATCATGATGCATGCCTAGTTGAATCAAGTGCATCCTTTCATATGAATCCTCACATGGAGTGATTTTGTGAGTATGAATGATATTATGGTGGTGATATTTTCTTAGGAAATGAGTTGACAACTAAAATCACAAGATGAAAAAATTCAAGTTTAATGTAATTGATGGAAGGATTAGAATACTACCGGGTTATATACGCATGTTGAAATTGAATAGAAATTTGATTATTTAAACAAGGTGACTAATGACTGGGTAAAAATAGTGTTTGAAAATGATACTTGCATGATGGTTATAGGATAAATAGTATTATTAAGGGGAGTTTGCATTTTACCTCTATATAATCTATTGAATATAATTGTTAGTAATGGGTGCAATAGTTCCATTATTCCGGAGAGTGGAGCTAAAGAAGGGAAAAAATCTACAATCTTTGGAGAAAATACTATGTTGTAGCATCACAAACTAGGAAATATTGCTATGTGGATTTTGACTTTTGTGAATATCATTAACACGAGAAAAAAAATCAGTATTCTCCTCTAGTGCTATAAGGGTTGAGGGAATATTACAGTTGGTGCACAGTGATGCATATTATGTATTGTTGATAGATGAATTCTTGAGGAATACAAGAATTTATTTCTGCAAAAATAAATATGAAGTCTTTGAAAAATTCAAAGATTTTAAGTCTCTTATGGAAAATCAGATAGAGAAGAAAATTAAAGCATTGAGGATAAATAATGATGGGGAAATCTACAAAAATAAATTTAAATAATTTTTTTAGAAGTGCAGTATAATAACGTAAAGACTACTCCATACATGCCTCATTAAGATGGAGGTGTAGAAAGCACGAAAATTTGTTGATAGAAAAACAAAGGAGCATGCTCAATGGTGTCATGTTAGGATAGGAATTCTAAGCAAAGGCAGTGGACAATGCACATTACTTAGTAAATAGATCACCCTCATCAACATTGGATGAAAATACTCCACATGAGTTATGGACTAGTATGAAACCCTCTCTTAAAAATTTCACGATATTTGACTATAATCCTTACGTACATGTTCCAAAGGAGAATAGGAGTGAGCTAGATATGAAAGTTGAAAAGTGTATCTTTATTGGATATAAAGATAATCTAAAAGGATATAATCTTTAGAAACCAAAAAATAAGAAGGTTGTGTATAGTTAATATGTGTTTAGAAAACTTTAGAAAAAGGCCCTAGTTGAAGAAATGACAACCTTAAACAAAAATGAGACTTGGGATCTAGTGGAGTTGTTGATTGGAAGGAATCCCATTGGAAGAAATGGATGTTTAAGGAGAATTTGTATGGAGAAAGAAAGGCGGAGAAATACAAAGCTCGGTTAGTAGCAAAATATTATTCCTAAGTAGAGGGAATTGACTTTGGTGATATAGTTTTCTCCAATTTCCAAGTCAACTTCTATTAGATTTATTTTGTTAGTTGTTTTTGCTTTTGATTTTGAAGTAGAAAAGAAGGATGTGAAGACAACATTCCTACATGGGGATATAGAAGAAGAAATATTCATGAAGCAACCAAAAGTATATTCTATGAATGGAAAGAAAGATTTGGTATACAAGCTGAAAAAGACCCCATATGGGTTAAGGAAATCCCCAAGGATGTGGTATAAAAAATCTAATAATTATATATTGGGACTTGACTTCAGAAGGAGCAAAGCATATCATTGAGTTTATTTCAAATTAGTTGGTGATGGTTTTATAGGTGGATGGTTTGTTTCTAATTGGAAATTATAGATAAATCATCCAAGAACTCATATATCCTCTAATGTTGGTATGAATGATCTTAGTGCCGCAAATGTCATTTTGGGCATGGAAATTAATATATATTAGCAAACAATTGGGTTTATCTTTTGTTATTTAGATAAAATCAAATCTATGTCACATGAGCGCAAAACCAATGTAGTTGTTCATACCTCTAGTATGAAAAAGAAGAGAGAGTGAGAGAGAGATAGAGAGATTGAGAAATGGGAAATTATAGTTAAATTAAATGAAGTATGTTGAGACAATATTTCAAATATTTAATATGTAGGAATGTAAATCAGTAAAGGTATAATCTATTTTCAAATTAGTGTCCCAATGCATAGGAAGAAATCAAAAATGTCCCATGTTACATATATCAATGTGTTTGGAAGTTTGTTGTATGCAATGGTTTGTACTAGACCAGAAATTGCACGTGTAGTGGGAGTATTGAGCCAGTATAATATGTCAAAAGTAAGGAATGAACATTGGATAGTAGTAAAAATATTTTTTAGGTATTTGCATGGTATTATTGGTTATGTATTGTGTTGTGCTACCAAGGAATACCAATATTAAATAAAGTGTTGGACATATATGTCTTTGTTGATGTTGATTGGGCCACAAATCTTGATTGTAGAAGATATATAAGTGGGTATTTGTTTAGCCTATTTGGTGGAGCAATCAATTGGATGAGCAAGAGATAGTTTGTAGTTACAATCTAAATTATGAAAATTGAATACATGGAAGTTAGTCAAGTAGACAAGAAATTTCTATGGTTATAGAGATTGTGTTTAAGTATTGGATTGGTATAACAATCTGTAAAGATAGATTGTCTAGTCAAAATGCAATATTCCTGGTGAGGAAACTAGATTATCATTCTAAGACAAGGTGAATTGATGTTAAATATCACTTTGTGAGAGATATGAATGAAGGAAAGAAGGTACATTGGAAAAGGTTGACACTTTGAAGAATTCATTATCAAAATCAATGAGCATTCATAATTTCTCTTGGTGTGGAGAAACAATGGGCATTACTACCATGTATTCTTGATAATGTACTCTTTTGACTTGGGTCTTTATGCAAAGAAAAAATAAGTGGGAGAATGGTGGGTATGTTTTGTAATCTTTGCACAACTACCTCCACACGGTATACATTCAACATGTGTAACAAAGTGGAATTCCCCTTGCATAAGGCTTTGGGAGTAGCACTCGAAAATAGAAAAAATGGATAGTCTTTTGTGTCTTTTTGGTGAATTTTTGGCACATGGTTTCTACTTTTAAAAACTTTTTTGGTACATGGCATTGTAATTCTGATTAAGGAACTACGTTCATATTATAATCTAGAATAAGTGGATTGGTTATTTATATATGCCATGAGATGTACACATCATATTATACTAATATAAAGGAGAATAAACTAAATAATATTTCTAGTTTTCCCAATTTGGGTTTACAAGGTGAAATATTTGTGTTAATGTGCATGTGTGTCATTGCATATTTTATGTTTGCTATTAAGAATATAATGTAGAAATTAATTGTACAGGGGTGAAACCTACAAAGTTAATCATGGAAATAATAGAACACATACACAACATTCTCGCACTTGTTGTTTCTTTGCATATAGGGGGGTGAGAGGAGTACATGATTGAAAATCTAGGAAACTCGAGCCCATTGTTTATCTCCACTAAGAGAACTTCTCAATGCTCACAAACATTGTTAGTGAATTTGCAATATTATTCAAGGTGTTCACCTTTAATATCATTAGCTTATTGACTTCAACCATGTTTATCACAAAGTGATAATGAACTTCAATATTCTTTGTATTAGAATGATAAGTTGGGATTTTCACCAGGAATATGGCACTCTAATTATCACAATATATCCTTACAACTTGTTGTTCTAATGCAATATCCAAACAAAATCTTTGTAACCATTATGATTTTTCTTCTTACATGAGCGATTTCCATGTGTTCAACTTCCATAATTAAGAGTTCCACTACATACTATCTCTTTCTCATTCAACTAATTTCTCGTACAAATAGGTTAAACGCATACCCATTTGTAGGTCTTATGTGATGCAAATCTCCATCTTAGTCTACATCAACAAAGCCATGTGTTATGTTCCTATACCAATAGGTGTCATATATCATGATTGACTTAGTTTAGCCTTGAAATATGTACATACCTTTGCTTGTTGCAAATGTTTTCCATATTTGTAAAAAAAATAAAAAAAATAAACATAAAAAATGTAAAGAGGGTATGCCCTAAAAAAAAAATCAAAGGGCAAAAAGAATAAAGAAAATGTCAGAAAAAAATAAAAAATGAACCCCAAGAAAAACAAAAAACCATGAAAGTGTGCTAGTCAAAATGCCACTACTATTTCACTTTTTGTATAAATGATAACTTGTTACTTATGTCACAATCCATGGTAACCAAATAGTCTAACCTTGGTTATTCCATGTTTTGAATTCATGCTTAGAGATAGAGAATAAAATCTGACCAAACTGTTTAATATTGGCAGATAAGTAAATAGGTAGAGTGAATAAAAGGAGCTCAAAATTTTAATCTAAGCCCTTGGATGTAATAAGGATAGACTTAGACATATTCCCATCGTAAAAGAAAAGAAAATGCTTTGATAAGGGTTTGCCAGTTTAAGTGCACCCTAATAAAAGAAGAAAAATGGTACGATGTGTGGGTAGGGTAAGTACATGAATGGTTACAGAATTATGTATGATGAATGATTATTCAGATATTAAGTCATATACTATCATCATCAAAAGTGCTTAAAGATATGGATGACAATGAAGACATTGGCATCATGGACAAAAGTCAAACAAATTAACCTCCTCACTAAATTTTCCCTGAATTTTACTAATTTCCCATAAGTATTAAAGGCACCAACAACCTGAAAGTTAAAGGGGATCAAAGCATGTCTCTGAATTTTCGAGGAGTTGGACCCTCGACCCAATAGCTTGTAAGGCCTAAGTGCTAAAGCCCCTTAATCAAAATTCACCCCCTTCATAATTCATTCATTCCCTTCAAATCCTTTTCCAAGGTAAAATCACTCTTTTACTTAGGAAAATAATTGATTCTTTATAAACCCCCCCCCCCCAAATGCATTTTAGCCTAAGTCATAATGTTGGATGATGAATATATTTTCGGAAGTATTTACTTAACACATTTTCTTTGTCCATGGTTATATTAGCTTTTAATTCTTATTATTTACTTAACTCCTGAAAAAAATTACCCTTTCCCGTACTATTACTAAAAATCCCAAAATAAATAAATATCCCGGCCCAAGGTTTGAAAAATAACCATAAATAAAGTTAATTCAGTTGGATTAATTAATCGAACCGTGATGAATTAAAATACAAAACCCCCTACGCGTTAAAAAGGAATTAATTAATCACCTAGATTAATTAATAGCCTCTCCGCCAATACAATCACCCCCGATATCATTAAAAATGTTAATCCTTCATTCATCTAATCATATAATTAAAGTGATTTAATTATGTTAATTATGCCATTGGGCCCCATCCATTAACTCCCTAACACTTTCTGCTGCCGACTACTGCATGATCTGCCTTCCCTTATCCGACGACTCTCGCTCATATCACGCAGGCCTTTTTGTCGAATGTTAACCACGCGATATAAGTTGTTTTGACTTTTTTCCAATGCTACGTGTCATTCAATATGTGGCATCGCGCGACCCTCTACCAAAACCACCAACATCCCAAAAGTTGTGTGATGAAAACCATTACCGCTCCCGCTTACCGCCTCCGCTAAAGGACAAAGTGTCCCATTGGTTAGTTACCTCCTAATCATTGTTTTCCCTTTTTACCGAGAAAAGGAACTGTTGCCTTCCATGCACAGAGTACGTCTTGACCAGCAACTTACTCCCAACCATCAACGACCATCAGTTTTTGAACTCCAGGCCACTGCAGACTATTGTGCGCACCCAACAAAACCTTCACCATGGCCATTTGTCTCTTCAGTTGACCATAAATAGGTATTTACCACACTTCCTTCTCAGAAACCCTGTTTTTGCACTGAAACCTCCACCAAATTGCTTTAAACTCAAGTAATCCAGTACAATTAAGCTATTTCTTACCCCAAGGCTTCCCCGAGCGCCCTTTTATCTAAAAACCTTGAAAACCCCAACTTTCTTCCTTGAATACACAAGAACCAAGGATGGAAGCTCCTGTCACCCTAAATGTCAAACCAATCACTACTCTCCACAGGGATTCAGACTACCTTCCCTTGGCCGATAAATATTTTCAAATCAAGGACCTTACTTTTGAAGAAACCCCCTTGAAGCTATACTGCAAGTATCGGGACAATTAACTGAAAAATGCAGATAAAATAGGTCTTTGGGAGTCAAAACTTCCTAAATATCAATTCCCCGCTATCCATATTTTCCCAGATATTGTCCACCAATGCCATGCAAATTACAACCCCAATCTGAGAGCTGTAATGTCCCCTAACAAGGAAGTCCTTTTCACCATTACAACTGATTCTATAAATGAAATGTTGTAATTACAGCCTGGCTAGGACCTCAATCCGCTTTCCATTGTTGAATTACTTGATAAATCTTCAAGGTTGTCCAGTTCCGAAATTAACCAAGTCAGTCAGAGTTTCATTGAAGAACAATACAGACCAAAAGACCCCCCTTCTTACATGTCATGTGCCTTCATTGGTCTGGGCAGGGATATTGTCACCATGTTTACTTGCATTCTGGGTTTTACCACAAATGAGTATATAAATGAAATGACCTTTGCCTACATGACTATTTTCACCCCTGGTCAACCTCCTGCAGCCAAATATGACTATGCTTCATTCATTGCTGATAACATGCATGACCAATTCATGAGATTAGAGAATGAGAGGGTATTTAAATATTCTTCAGTCTTGTATCATCTTTTCCTCTACTACAAATCTGATAAACAAAATCTTGACACTAGAGGGAACCCTAGGTCAGTCATCTTCTAGACTTCCATTTTTCACAATTCACCTTCTTCTCCCTACCCTTATACACATTTTATTGATCAATATGTGCATCCAATAACTACCATGTTGCTAGGAAATCCCCCTCCTAGAATCAGTGATGATATTAAGAGAATTCTTTAGTTATCCAAGCAATATAAGGTTGGAGACTGGTACTTATACCAGAACCATATTGAGATCATAATTTATGGGTGTGAGTTGCCTCCCTTTAAATTTCCCAAATACCTCCCCATGCGATTATTTGCCCTGGAGTACTACAGGAAAATGATCAACTCTAATGAAATCCACTTTATGAAGGCTAAGAGGAAAGCTCAACTAAGAATAAAGGATCACCTAGGCCCATTTGTTTGCAGTAACAGAAGAGAAGGGAAAGAGTCAGAGGAAATCCTTGAGAGATTGATATTGGAAAAGAGTTTCATCTAGCCTTATGATCCTCATAACTTCATCTGTGACAGAAGACAGAGGCATAAATTATCCCCCTACATCCATCATATAATTCTAGAGATAGAACAGTATGCAAATCAAAATGAATGGGTGGATATTAGGTCCCTATAATACTAGTGATTACCCCATTACTATTGTATTTGTATCTCTTATTAATATTTTTGTGCCCCTATTGCCCCCATATTGTTAATATTGTGCCCCATAGAATCCTTCTATTGTTATTTTTGTGCCTTTATATTATTATTGTTAGGTCAGCTAGGTTATATTATGAATCCTTAGACTCCAATATATAGAAAGGAGGTTTTTTCATTTGAATCATCAAAGAATCATTCAGTTTTGTAATGTAAAGGAGGTTGCCCCCTCGAAGAGGCTGAATTCTAAGGCGTTGATCTATCTTTTCTATCTTTTTGTGAGCTGGTTTCATAACATTTAGTATTAGAACTTTGGATTCTAGGGTTTCGCTGCTCCAAATAAAACATCGTGGAATTTTCACTATAAAAAAATTTCTGCAACATTTCAGAAGCGAAAAAAAAAAAAAAAACCATTTGAGATGAAATTGCACTGAACCTCAAGTCTGAATTTCAGAGCTTTTCGCACTATATTTGCAGAGACATGATCTGAGGAATTTGGTCTTTTTGCAGACTCCTGAATTACATTCCAAATAGGTGACCTCGGGAAAATTGTCATAACTTTCTCTCTGAGCATCGGATGGAAATTTCGTAAGAAGGTACATAAAGAGTATGGACTGTAGTTTCTTGTATATATTTTTTAGAGCCAAAGGTCAAAACAGGGACACATGGCACATCATACAAGTTCGCTCTACTGAACTAGTCTATAATCAGGTCATTGTGGGACATTTGACATAACTCTTCCTTGGAGAATCCAATTTGGATCGGACTGGGGGCATTGGAAAGAGGACACAGAGGGCTACTACAGGTCACAATTTTAGAACTAGATGATCCAAAATTACAGAGATACATCAGAGGCAATATCGAGCTCCTACAAAGTGAAAAAAAAAGGTGTGTAGATTTTTTTTAATTTTTGCTTAAGATTGGTTTGAAACATTATTTTGAAGGAATTCAAAGGGCATAGTAGAGCATTCTTCTCGGTAACTGATGCCCCAAGGAAAGAAAATGTAAATACCTAGTAAGAAACCTGAAAGCTCGAGCATGACTCATGAAGAAGAGGAAAGAATACTACATGATATATCAAAATTACAAGACCAAATGCAATAAATGTCACTCCCACAAAAGCTAACAGAAGCTAAGATAAATGGCATGGAATCTAAGATAAAGGGTGTGGAAGCTAAGATGAATGGCATGGAAGATAATATGGATGATTTGAAGATATATTTGAAGACAAGCATGGTAGATTTGAAAAGAGATTTGACAAATTTTTTACAAGAAATACTTACTAATGGTCAAAGGGTAGTAAAGGAAACTCATGATGCGAACAAAAGAAATGCTAATCATGATTTCATAGACTCTAATGTTGGATCGAAGACCCACCATATTCCAAAAATCGATATGAGAAAGTTTGATGGCAAGGATCTTGCAACATGGATATTACATATGGAGCAATTTTTCGATCTCAATAATGTACAAAACATACAAAAGGTACGTATTGCAACTTTACATTTGGAACAAAATCAGTTTGTATGGTATCAATGGCTTTGCCCTCGTAAAAAAATTATCACTTGGGCAATTTTATGGAAGAATTGATAGCACATTATGAGGATACAAAAAGCAACACTTTTTTTAGCCAATTGATAAGTCTCAAACAAAAGGGTTCAATAATGGAGCACATTGAGGAGTTACCAAAATTGAACATAAGGGTAAAAAATATTCCAGAGGAGCATAGGATTGATGTGTTCATAGGGACTTTAAATGATAATATCCAACATGATGATCACCTTTGGGACCCTGATTCATTAGAGAAGGCATTCAGGTTAGCAAAAAAACTGGAAAGAAAAATTATGGCAACCAAGAAGCATACCACTCACAACTATAAGGATGGAAGTGTTGTTGCTCCTAATCTTCCACAACCTATAAGGTTGACACCATAAAAATTGGAAGAAAAAAGAGCAAAAGGGCTTTGTTACAATTGTGATAGAAAATACACTAAAGGTCATAAGTGTGTTGAGAAGAAATTATTCTGCATAGATTGTGAAAAGGAAGAAGAAAAGGAGCAAGAAAGGTCAAAAGAAGAGGATATACTCCAAGAAAAAAGCCTAGATAAAGAAGAAATGAATCCGACCATATCTTGTAATGCATTGGCTGGAATTACCAGTCCTCAACCCATCAAGATAGAAGGACAAATAAAGAAGAGAAAGCTAATAGTGTTGATTGATTAAGGAAGTACCCACAATTTTATTCATTGTAAGGTAGCAAAAGAATTGAATTTCTTCCTATATCTAGCACCAGAGTGTCAAGTGATGGTAGCGAATGGAGGAACGATAAATTGCTTTGGAAAGTGCCATAATATCAAGCTATCCATGGGAGAATATGTATTGACTGTCCCAATGCTTTCCATTCCAATGGGAGGTGTTGATGTTGTACTAGGAGTCCAATGGCTACAATCCTTGGGTACAATAGCTTTTAATTTTCAAGAACTTTTCATGAAATTTTATGCGGAAGGAAAGGAAGTTGAATCAAGGGGTATTGCAGGGAAACCGGGAAAGATAATCAGCTCTAACAGTATGACAAAGCTGCTAAAAAAGGAACAAAGAGGTGTAATTGCATAATTATGTTCGCCAGATGTTTCCACATCGAAATCATATATTTCTCTATATCTCCAAAAATTCTTAGACAATCATTCCAAGGTATTTGAGACTCCCAAAGGTCTCCCACCTATTCGTGATCATGATCATGCTATTCATATGATTCCAGGAAGTGTTCCTCCAAATATCAGGCCATATAGATATCCCTATGCCCAAAAGAGTGAAATTGAACGTATGGTTGCAGAAATGCTAGAGGCTGGTATAATTCAACCTAGCCAAAGTTCTTTATTTGCTCCAATAGTATTAGTGGACAAGAAGGATGGATCATGGCGCATGTGTCCAGATTATAGGGAGCTCAACAAGCTCACTATTAAAGATAAGTTTCCCATTCCTATCATTGATGAATTATTGGATGAATTCCATGGATCAATTTACTTCACCAAGTTGGATCTTCGTTCAGGATATCATCAAATCAGAATGAAGACTGAAGACATTCCGAAAACAACATTTAGAACTCATGAGGGTCATTATGAATTTTTGGTCATGCCTTTTGGCCTTACCAATGCACCTTCAACATTTCAAGGTTTGATGAATTCAATTTTCAAACCATTCCTTAGAAAATTTGTGTTAGTATTCTTCGATGATATACTAATCTACAACAAGTCTTGGAAGGATCATGTTGAACATGATGACAGGGTGCTACAACTATTGGAGGAAAAACAATTATATGCAAAAAGATCCAAATGTTTCTTTGGAGTACAAGAGGTGGAATATCTGGGTCATATTATATCTCATGAAGGAGTTAAGGTAGACCCTAGAAAAATTAAACCCATTAAGAAATGGAGAATCCCCACATCCATAAAGCATATGCGAGGATTTCTCAAGTTGACAGGGTATTATTGCAAGTTTGTTAAGAATTATGGGAGAATAGCAGCACCTCTAACAACATTATTGAAGAAAGATGCATTTTCATGGACTCCGGAAGCAACAAAGGCCTTTGAACATCTTCAAGAGGCAATGTGCCAAGCACCGGTCTTAGCTACATCGGACTTCACAAAAACTTTTATTGTGGAATGTGATGCTTCAGGAAATGGAATTGGTGTTGTTCTAATGCAAGATGAAAGACTCATTGCTTTTGAAAGTCGTCCAATCAAGGGAAAGTTTTTAAGCAAAGCTATTTATGAGAAGGAAATGTTGGCAATACTCCATGCACTTAAGAAATGGTGACCCTACCTAATGGGAAGACACTTCAAGGTAAAAACGGATCATGATAGCCTTAAATACTTTTTAGAAAAAAGATTATACTTTGAAGAGCAACAAAAGTGGGTCACAAAGATGTTGGGTTATGACTTTGAAATCATCTACAAAAAAGGGAAGCAAAATGTGGTGGAAGATGCACTCTCAAGAAACAATGAGGATGTGGAAGCATTGTTGTGTGCCATTTCTATTATCCAACCAGATTAGATAAATGAAGCAAGGGAGGAATGGAAGAATGATGAAGAAGTGTGGGCACTTATTCGAAAATTACAACAAGATTCCAGTACATCTGATACATTTAGCTGGCAAAATGATTTGTTATGGTACAAAGATCGCTTACACCTCTGTAAGAATTCCCAACTCAAACAAAATATTCTTATGGAATTGCACACTTCTCCCTTAGGAGGGCACTCAGGATTTTTAAAAACTTACCACCAGGTTAAGAAGGAATTTTTTTGGGATGGCCTTAAATCGGATATTCAAAAGTTTGTGGCGGAATGCTTTGTTTGCCAACAAAATAAAGTTGAAACAATTAAGACCCTGGGTCTATTACAACCTTTATCCATTCCAAGCCAATGTTGGGAGGAGGTTTCAATGGATTTTATCATAGGTTTACCCAAGTCTGAGGGAAAGAGTGTCATCATGGTGGTAGTTGATAGACTTACCAAGTGTGCACACTTTTGTGCATTATCACATCCATTTAAAGCCAGTATAGTTTCTACTGCATTTATGGAAATGATTCAAAAGCTACATGGAAACCCAAAGATTATTGTAAGTGAAAGAGAGCCCATTTTCACTGGAAATTTTTGGACAGAATTATTTTTTTGTCTTGGTACTCAGTTAGATCATAGCTCATCTTATCATCCTCAATCTGATGGGAAATCTGAGATAGTAAACAAATGTTTGGAAGCATATCTTCGTTTCTTTGTATCTGATAAACAAACACTAGTGGTTGCCTCTGCCTGAATGGTGGTATAACACTTCCTTCCATACAACAACAAAAATGACCCCATTTATGGCACTTTATGGATATCAGCCACCATCCATCACATCACATTTAAGAGAAAATTCTAAGGTTAAAGCAGTGGAACATCACATCGAGCATCAACAACAAGTCCTCCAACTCTTAAAGGATAACCTTGTGTTGGCGCAGAATAGAATGAAACAACAGGAAGATCAACATTGCAACAAAAGAAGTTTTGATGTAGGTGATTGGGTATTCCTATGACTACAACGATATAAACAAATGTCCCTCAAGCAAGCTAAGGAATACAAACTACTATGGTCCATACAGGGTGTTGCAAAAGATTGGTACTAAGGAATACAAATTGGAGCTTCCTACAGCTTCTCGAGTGCACCCAGTTTTCCATGTTTCATCTTTAAAAAAGGTTATATGCGACAAGCTCCCAGTTCAAACAATATTTCCAAAACTTGACAAGGAGGGAAAATTATATTTGAACCAGAAGTAGTCACATAAACAAGAACTTGACAGCTACGAAATCGATCAATTTCAAAGTATCTCATCAAGTGGAAAAACTTATCCATTGAAGATTCCACATGGGAGGATGAGAATTTTATACAGAAGCATCCAGAACTACTCAAGTGTTGAGGACAACACTTTTTTGAAGGAGAAGGGCATGTTAAGTCCCTATAATACTAGTGATTACCCCATTACTATTGTAGTTGTATCCCTTATTAATATTGTTGTGCCTCTATTGTCCCCATATTGTTATTACTGTGCCCCATAGAATCCATCTATTGTTCTTTTGTGCCTTTATATTATTATTGTTAGGTCACCTGGGTTATATTGTGAATCCTTAGACTCCTATATATAGAAAGGAGGTGTTGTCATTTGAATCATCAAAGAATCATTCATTTGTGTAATGTAAAGGAGGTTGCCCCCTCGAAGAGGCTGAATTTTAAGGCATTGATCTATCTTTTTGATCTTTCTGTGACCTGGTTTTATAACAGTGGAGGGAACACTTATAGAACAAGATAGTGAACAAGTTGAAGTAGAAAATGTTATGAAAGATTTGGAAAGACAAATTGATTTGGATTCCTTTGTACAGGTGCCTGGAGAATCTTCACAAAGACCAACATAGGAGCATAGTGCACAAACATCAAGACAACCAGAGACTTCAAGACAGGGAAAATATTCAGGATCACAGAGCATTTCTGAGGAGTTGACCGAGACTAATAAAAACATGGGCAACCCTCCAATATTGCAGACTCCTCTTAATGAGGGGAGAATTCAAAAAAGAAGTAATAATGAGACTAGCCCCTCTACAGTGCCATTGGACCAAGTATATGTAAAGAGACAAAGATTGAATCCTCTGTTTGAGAAGGAATATGAAGAGACAAGAAGTGACACAGTGCAGACAACACTAGTAGGGGAGACACCATCTACTTCTCAAACACAGGCACTAAATAGGCAACCAAGTGTAGAAGTGTCATCACTAAGGACAGTTTCAGAGTAAAACCAGGATTTGAAAGAAAAGTACAAAGAGATTAAGGCTAGGAATGAGCAGCTCAAAGCTCAAACCTATGCCAAATATCTGAAAATGGCTCCTACAAATCAGACAAGGTTGATGTCAGCCTTTGACATCAAAGAGGGAAAGATGCAGATGAGATTTTTGAAGCCAACAGTAGAAAAACCAAAGTCCATGGCTGATTATTTAAAAACAAATTTTGAAGTTCTTGCTAGAGACATCCACCCAATAGATCAGATTGAGCTCCATAAGCAAACAGGTGACCAGTAAAGCCATCACTGCACATCAATTGTAGAATTCTCTGAGTAATACTACAACACAGTTACAGTTGGAAAAAGCCTCTTCTCAGGCTAAGGACACAAAGATAAAATCATTAGAAGATCTGGTGATTGAGTTGGGACATGATCCCAAAGATGTTAAAGCAGCTAAAATTTCAATAAAGAAAAAGAATGAGGACATTGCCGCACTCAGGAAACAACTTAAACTCTCTCCCCTCATACATCCACAAACTGCAGAAGTAATTGAGAAACAAAATGAGGAAGAACTTATGGACTTGATCCTTAAGTTGAATGAATAGTTGAAATAAACAGAGCAAGAACTAGAAAAATATTTGCAGTCCTAACATGGTGAGCCGACCACCATTCCTCAAACTATAATACCCATAATTTCTACATCAATGCCATCTACTATTGCAACATCTTGGGCACCAAATATTCCCCTAGCAATAGCTCTACTAGTAACAACAATAGCTAGTACATTAGAAGTAGAATCAACAACAACTTCAACAAAGCAAATAAAGGATTTAATAAAGTCCATGGAAGAAATGAAAATCCAAGCAACTCAAATAAAGAAACTAAAATAAATGGTTACTAGCTTGGAAAACAAATATGAGCTATCACAGATTAATTACACTGAAGAAGAGAGAAAGAATAGAAGGATGACTGAAAGGATTAAAACATTAGAGAAGGACTTAACATTGGAAAAGATTTTGAGAGATATTAGAGAGATTTTATGGACCAATATCATTGATTCTATCAATGATATTTGGTCTGCTATTCAAATCATTTTTTAACAAACCGAGTTAGTTAAACTAGCTACAGAGGCTATACATAAGACCGGGGAAGAATTGGGAGAGAAACCTAAAGAGGAAACCCAATTGATCAACTTATTGAATAGCAAAAGCAAGCACCAGCTAGAACAATGGGATATCTAGGATCGAACTGGTACTATCCTTGAAATTAAGAAAATTCCTACCAAGAAGAACTTAATGCTGAACCTAGAAAGAAGATGTCAAAGAATTTAAGAAGACATAGATGATTTTATGTCAAAATATGACATTCTAAGAGATAAAGGACTTCCAAGTCCACTGGCCATAAATAACAAGCTGATGACTCATGAGGACTACATTCAGAAGCTACACAAACAAGCCAAAATTCAAGCTAGCTCTTCCACAGTGAAAGTGCTACCTACCGGAAAAGTGTTGTATGATGGTTTGGAAAATCTTTTCTATATTAAGCATGAAGTTAAGCACCTGTTCACAGTCCAGCCCAATTTTACAAAATACACTGACGCTAACGATAAGAAATTAACTAGAATGAAGATACCAAATGAAGAATGGTGGACCAATATGACCGATATCCTATAATTTATTATGGTAACTCAGATGGTAAATAGAAAATATTTACTGAGGTAAAGTCTGGTAAACAGGTGAAGAGTATCAGTAGGGAAAAGTAATCAAAGATCTAGCACACAATTACTAAAGCAACAGCAAGAGGAAAATTCAAGTTTCAACCTCCAACTCTTCCATAAATAAAGGGACAACAACAATCAATTTTACATCTGTCTCTATCTTTTTGTAAAAGATATTTTGTATTCCCTAGAACAAATCTCATGTAGTTATGAGATATTTTTGATGTAATTTTTGTATAAATACTTCTCCATTCAAAGTATTGTGGGTGGATTCTATAACATCTCTATAAATCTATGCTATCAAGCTGAGAAAGCTTTTGTACTCAAATCTGGATTTTTTGCTGGAAATGGAATGAAAGTTAAGGACATTTCATCAGATTCCCGTGAAATATAATTATAAATAAGTATTCTATCCTTGTGATTTTATGTGCTTTCTATATGCTTCAATGTTTCATGCATCTTAAATCTAAATGGTAAAATAGTCAAAGTATATCAGAATTAGCTTTATCTCTCTCTACTATCAATAGTCTACCATTTATATTTTTTCTCCTAAACTATTTCGAGAAAGGAATTCTTAATTGCTCCTCTATCCCTATAGTTTTTCTCTAATAAGTCCCTCGTATAGGATTCTTAATTGCCCTTTGCTAGTTGACATATCTTCCTTTCCTCTTTCTAATCCTAACTTGAGGATTCTTGATTTCCCTCTAGTTTTGAGTAGGTCCATCACCCATTCAAGCCCCAAAGTTTGTTTTTATTCTGCTATCTTGCCTGCTGAACTTATACCTCAGCAATTTCACTTGATCTAGTGAATTATCCCTAATTGACTCCATATCCCAATGACCTAAAAGCCTAGTTTTCCCTTTTGGTTCAGAACTCCACCACTCTCAAACAAAACATCCTCATTGAACATTAATACTAGCCTAAAATCATCTCAAACATAGCTAAATCATAAAGAGAGAGCCCTCTCTGGACTAGGTGGGTTAGCACCTAAGTCTAAAAGTTGGTATGTAGTTACCTTGGATCCTTTCCTTCCTTTAATAACTTCTAAGGAAAATCTGAGTGATAACATAGTGGCGACCATATTGGGGAAGAACTAATCCTCAGTTGAAACAAACCTTTAAGAAACCTAAAAAGTTTAATTTAAAGCATCTTAAAGTGTTATTAGAAGTTATTTTAAAAAATCCATAAAAAATAGCATTGAAAAGCTTGAAATCTAGCTTCAAGAAGAACTCATTACACTAGGGCTAACCCTGATCCAAACCCTCCCCTTGTGTTTGAGAATCCCAACCTGATTCCAAGAATCATTAGAAGACAAGAAAGTTCATTAAGTCCTAGACCTTTGTTCAGATCACAATCATGTCCTATTGAGTGGCTTTTCCTAGAAGATCTTCCTTTTGATGAACATTTTTAACTCTCTCTATTCAAAACCACATCTGACAATGAATTATTGGACTTATTCCAAGATCTAGAATTCCTCAGAGAACTTGAAACCCAATGAGCCAATTTTTCAATTGATCGATATTTGCAGAATTCCACTCAGTCATCTCTTACCACCGATATAACACCTAAAATTTCTGAAACCACCTCTCTTTCTTCTAGTTCATCATTATTTCCTCACTCTTCTGATATCCATTTCACCCCTCCCTTCATCCCTTCACTTCCTCCCCAGCCAATCATCACTCAACATCCCACTACCACCTATAATAATTCTTCCACAACCCAAACACCTCCTATTAACCCAACTTCTGCTCATACCACTACCCAACCTAGAATCATGGTCAATAGATATGCTCCCCTTGTGATGCCTTCTCCCCTAGATGCCATGCCTCAAGACTATCAGAGTAAAATTACTAATTTTGATGGCACTGGAACCTACACAGCTCAGCAACACACTAAGAAAATGACCAACTATTTTGAGATATATGAAATTGACACAGTTGACATTCAAATGAGAATTTTTGTTCAAACTCTGACTGGGAAAGTTAGAACTTGGTTTAGATCTTTAGCCCCGCAAAGTATAAATAGCTTAAAAGTTCTCTACCAACAATTCTTGAATAGGTGGGAGAAAAGGAAGGACTCCCAGCAGATTTTATCTAAATATGAGAACCTTAAAAGGGGACATCATGAAACCATTCAAGACTATTGCACTAGGTTCAATAGTGTTTATAGTGCATTCCACTCAACCTTAGACCCCCACCTGGTTTAGCCCTGATCAAATTTCCCGATGGATTTGATTCAGATATGGCTTTCCAGTTAAGAGAAAGGAACCCCCCCACTCTGAGAGAAATGCAGAGCGTAGCAGTAAGTGTTGAGGCTAACCTACTTTCCAAAAGAGGCAAAGCTAGGAATGAGAGAAGAATAAGAAAATACACCCTTTGAACAAAAGATGGAAGTTATAGTTAAAGGAATGGATAGATTGTTGGACAGAGTTGAAATAATTGAAAGGAAATCTCCTTGGGATGGCCAACAGGCTAATTCAAGGAGAAATCCTAACTTTAGAAAAATTAGAACCAAAATGCTGGAAAGAATATTCTTGACCAGAATATCAGACCACCTTTCCAAGAAAATTATGTAGAGGCCTCCCACTCAGAAGACCCTGAAGAAGACACTCAGATAAATTTAATGGGTCTAGATAATGAGGAAGATGTTTTCCTAACTCAAGACAACCAAAAGTCCCATGTATTGAAACAATTCCAAACCCAAACAGGAGAGTCATTTGATTTCAGACAGTGATATGACTATGCTATTTTTGAGGTACATAAGCAGTATAATTTAAGAAGCAGAAAAGTACTGATGCCCTAGAACCAAACCAGAAAATAGGTCCTAATCAGCCTAAAAAGGGTAAAATAGTTCCAGTGACAAAAACACTTCAAATCCTTTCAAGAACAAATCAAAATCCCTCCATACCCACCATAGAATATGTGTTTGATAATCAGCCTAACAATGAAAAACCTTCCACTTCACTTCCCTCCAAGGACACAGTGGAAGGGTCTCCAAAGATCGGATTAGAAAAATCAGCAAAGGATGTCCCAAATCCTGAAAGAGAAGAAAACATAGAAAATGCTATTGCCAGAAACCCAAAAGTTCAAACAGACAAAGTAATCTTGCCCTTTAATCTTAGAGCAAAGGTGGCAAAGCTCAAAATTTTAGTTCCTTTAACAGAACTAGTAAAACATGATGCTTACAGATCTTAGATAAGCAAATCATTAAAAGTCACTGAAAATGAAGATTCTGTAAATCTCTTTGATGACCAGCCCAAGTTGATTTTTGGCCCTGAAGTAAATGGGAAACCAATAGAAGGAGGGATACCACCCTTCTATGTCAGTCTCAATATCCATGACAAAATTTTTCATAATGCCATGTTCGACTCTGGTGCTTCGCACAATCTCATGCCCAAATATGTTATGGAGAAACTTAACTTAGACATCACTAGACCCTATAGGGATTTATTTTCCTTTGATTCGAGTCAAGTCAGGTGTTTATGACTTCTTAAGGACTTGTGTGTTTCTCTGGTCCAATACCCTACCAAAACTATACTTATGGACATAGTGGTAACAGACATCCCACCCAAATATGGGATGTCTCTACAATCCTGGGGTGCCAAACTTCAGGGGTCTCTACAATTAGACATCATACGCTACCATATCTATTTTTGGACAACCAAAGAAGCTATATAGAGTTTCTTTAATGAAGTATGTAGTGAATAGTCAGGAGAGACCTCAAAACTTTCCTATTTACTCAGTGCATTCTAATATGGATTCCTTTATTCTCTATAATGCAGAAACTAATCCAGAAGATACTCCAAATGATATAGTAGCAGAACCAAAAGAAATTATAAAAGAAAAGTCAACTGTACAAATTCAAGAGATATCAGATGAAAAAGAAAATCCAAATGCCTTGGCTAAGAAATATTCCACTACCCCAGATGAAAACTATGAACATGAAATCTTATGGCATTTAGAGTTTGATGGTTCAGTAAACAAATTAGGTGCAGGAGCAAGAGTATGGATCTATAACTTAGAAAATGATCATGCAAAGGGACACACCTATAGGTTAAATTTCAAATGTACAAACAATATGGTAGAATATGAAGCACTCCTACTAGGCCTCAATCTAGTCAAAGGATTAGGAGCTATAAGGGTATCAATCATGGGAGATTCTGAACTGATAGTTAAATAGATTAATGGAGTTTACATAACCAAATACCCTAGATTAGGACTTTACAAAGGTACAGTTGTAGAAATCCTTACACTTTTTTATAAACCAAGCGTGCAACCATCCCTAGAAAACATAACATGCAAGCTCATAGCTTGGCTATGTTTGCCAACACTTACAAATTGCCTTTTCAGCCCAATCATCAATATACTGATGAGGTTAGGCATAGGGAAGCTATACCAGATAATCTTAAGAAATGGAAAGTTTTTTGAAAATGATAAACAGATTAATCACTTTCTGACATTAGATGAAGAATTTGCTAGCATTAATATAGATATAGTTTCATATTTTGATCACACTAATGAGTTAAACATTAACAAATTGGAAGAAAACTCAATAAATATGATTCATGCTACTAAATTCATGAAAACGGATATTTAGGACTTAAAGCAAATGGATATTGATGAAATAATTGATGATGAAACTGAAGTCATAAATCTCAAAGATAATCAATTATCTAAGGGATTAACTCCTTTGGAGGACTTATTTGACTCCAATGATATTCCTAAAAATCCTAAGATGGAGCCCTTGAAAGCAGACATTGAAGAATGCAACATAGGAACTCAAGAGAATCCTAAGCTGATAAAATTTTCTAAATCATTACCCCTTGAGGAAAAATTGAAATATATTGAGCTAATGAAAGAATTCCAGGATGTTTTTGCCTGGAGTTACGAAGACTTAAAATCCTATGATACCAATATTATACAACACACTATCCCTTTGAAAGAATATCAAAAACCTTTTAGGCAAAATCTAAGAAGAATTAATCATGTTTTATTACCTTCCATTGAAAAAGAGATCAAACGAATGTATGAAGCAGGAACCATTGCCCCCATTAGGTTTTCAGATTGGGTGTATAATCTTGTCCCTACAAGAAAGAAAACAAGAGAAATCAGACTATGTGTTGAACTTAGAAATTTGAACAAAGTCTCACTCAAAGACAACTATCCCTTACCTAAAATGGATCACATACTGCAAAGGGTAGTAGGTTCCACAAGGATTTCACTTCTAGATGAATTCTCAGGTTACAACCAAATTTTAGTCCATCCTGATGACCAAGCAAAAACTGCATTCACAACACCATGGGGCACCTTCATGTGTGCCAAAATGCCCTTTAGATTGAAAAATGCAAGGTCCACCTTTCAAAGGGCAATGGATATTACCTTTGCAAAGGAAATCCATGATTTCCCGGTTATATACCTTGATGATATAACAGTTTTTCTAAGTCAGATCAACAACACCTAGATCATCTCAAACAAGTTTTTCTTAAATGCAGGAAATATGGCATTTCTTTGAACCCAAAGAAGTCTTTATTTGGTTTGGAAGAAGGAAAATTGTTAGGCCACATTATCTCTAAAGATGGAATCCAGATTGAACCAACCAAGATTGAAGCTATCTTGCAAATACATCACCCAAGAAACATTAAAGAACTTCAGGCATTTTTAGGAAAAATAATTTTTTTAAGAAGATTCATCTCTAATTTAGCTGAACTAATTAGATTATAGAATAACATGTTGAAAAAATATTCGGCTATTAAGTCGATAGTAGAGGCTAAATAATCATTCGAAGAAATAAAATTAGCCTTAACTTGAACACCACTCCTTACAAGCCCAAATTTTGACGGAGACTTCATTATCTCTTCCTTTGCATCAGAACACACCATAGCTACAATTTTAGTACAAAAGGATGATCAAAGATGTGAAAAACCAATAGCCTTTTTTAGTAAAGCTCTTAGAGATGCCAAATTAAAGTATAAAATAATGGAGAAACAAGCTTTTGCTTTGGTAAAAGCCATTAAGGATTTCAGAGTGTATATTTTGTATTCTCATGTAATAGCTTATTTTCCCAATGTTGTAGTCAAAGATATCCTGACACAGGATGGAGTTGATGGAAAAAGGGGAAAATGGATAGCTACTATTTTAGAATATGATATGGAGATAAAACCTGCCAAGTTAATTAAAGGTCAAGGGTTGGCCAAACTTATGGCAGAAACAAATTTCCAAGCCCTAGACATAAATCTTATTGCAGAATTGGATAACGAATAGGAGATAGTGACTCCACAGATCAACCATGCCTTTCTAGACTCATCCTAGTATGTTGATATTATATATGTCTTATAAAACCTACAGGCTCCTCGAAGGTTATCTAGAACTAAAAGTAGGTTTTTGAAAATGAAAGCTTCAAAATTTTGCATTATGGATAATACTTTGTTTTGGAAAAATCATGAAGGTATTTTGTTGAATTTTTATTAAAAGAAGAATTTGACAAAGTACTCCAAGAATTTCTGCATGGGATTTTGGTGGACATCTCTACTAGAAATCAACTGCTGACAAAATTCTAAGAGCTGGATTTTACTGGTCAACCTTGTTTTATGATGTTAAAAAATTTGTAACTTCTTGCCATAAATGCCAGATTTTCAAAGGCAAAAGAAAACTTTTACCCTTGCCTTTGAAACCTATTTCCATAGAAAAACCTTTTCAACAATGGGGTCTTGACTTCATTGGAGAAATCCATCCACCCTCTATTCACTGCAACCGATTACTTTACCAAATGGATAGAAGCTATTCCCTCTATACAGGTCACTGATACCGCAATAATAGGTTTTCTAGAGCCTAATATTCTATCTAGGTTTGGTTGTCCTCACAAAATCGTCATAGATAAAGTTGTATCCTTTAAGTCAAAGAAAACGATTGATTTCTATCACAAGTGTCATATAACACTTGGTAATTCCACAACTTACTATCCTCAAGGGAATGGACTTGCATAATCCTCCAATAAAAGTCTAATGAATATTATCAAAAAACTATTGGAAGACAATAAGAAAACTTGGAACAAGAAATTAACCAATTCTTTGTGGGAAGATAGGCTTACAACTAAGAAATCCATTGGAACCAGTCCTTATGAGCTAGTGTATGGAATGGAGGTAGTTTTCCCCTCATCTTTAGGAGTTCCAGTCATGAAATTACTTCAAGAAGCTCAAGTGGAACCAAACGATATACAGAGGAGGATTAACCAGACTATCCATTTACATCAAACTAGGGAGGAAGTATACAACAGAGCCCAAGTACTACAAGAAAAACTTAAGAATATTTTTGACAAAAGGACCAAAGCAGAAGACTTCTATCTAGGAGACAAGGTGTTCAAGTGGGATTCAAGAAGAGAGGTCAAAGAGAAACATGGGAAGTTTGACTTCCTGTGGAAAGTTCCATACATCATATATGCCTTCAAAGGAAATAATTCATATTTTCTTAAAGAATTGGATGGTGCAAAGATCGAAGGAGGACAAGTCAATGGTCGAATGTTAAAGCACTACATTGATCCTAGTTACTAATTTTACAAGTTCATTTGTACATACTATATCCTTCATGATGTTCAGTGTTGATTGGATGGTAATTTTGGAGTTGAAGCCCAAGGAGAAGGCCCTAAGCTTCAAAATTTTTACTGTCAGTAAATATCAATAAAGCAACAAGGTAAAGGAGAATAGAAGAGTAAAAATCAAAGTTTTTCAAAAGGCCATTGATTTACATTTCTTGACTTTCCACCAGGAAAAGCCATCCCCAAGTGGAGCCACTATTATGTTCCTATTCCAATAGGTGTCATATATCTTGATTGACTTGGTTTAGCTCTGAAATATGTACATACCTTTGCTTGTTGAAAATGTTTTCCATATTTGTAAAAAAATAAAAAAAAATAAAAAATGTAAAGAGGGTATGCCTTAAAAGAGAAATCAAAGGGAAAAAAGAATAAAGAAAAGGCTAGAAAAAAAAAAAAAAAAAAAAAATGAACCCCAAGAAATATAAAAGACCATGAAAGTGTGCTAGTCAAAATGCCACTACTATTTCACTTTTTGTATAAATGATTGTGTGCAACTTGTTACTTATGCCACAATCCATGGTAACCAAATAGTTTAATCTTGGTTATTCCATGTTTTGAATTCATGCTTAGATATAGAGAATAAAATCTGACCAAACTGTTTAATCTTGGCAGATAAGTAAATAGGTAGAGTGAATGAAAGGAGCTCAACAATTTAATCTGAGCCCTTGGATGTAATAAGGATAGACTTAGACAGATTCCCATTGTAAAAGAAAATAAAAAGTTTTGATAAGGGTTTTCCAGTATAAGTGCACCCTAATAAAAGAAGAAAAAATGGTAAGATGTGTAGGTAGGGTAAGTAGATAAATGGTTGCAGAATTATGTATGATGAATGATTATCTAGATATCAAGTCATATACTTTCATCATCAAAAGCACTTAAAGATATGGATGACAATGAATACATTTACATCATGGAAAAAAGTCAAACTAATTATCCTCCTCACTCATTTTTCACTAAATTTTACTATTTTTCCGTAAGTATTAAAGGCACCAATAACCTGAAAGTTAAAGGGGCTTAGAGAATTTGTCTAACTTCTAGAGGGACCGGACCCTCAGCCCAATAACTTGTAAGGCCTAAGTGCTAAAGCCCCTTCATCAAAATTCACCCCATTCATAATTCGTTCATTCCCTTCAAATCCTTTTCCCAAGGTAAAATCACTCTTTTACTTAGGAAAATAATTGATTCTTTATAAACCACCCCCCCCCCCCCCCCCAAACGCATTTTAGCCTAAGTCATAATGTTGGATGATGAATGTATTTTTAAAAGCATTTACTTAGAGCATTTTCTTTGTCCATGGTCATATTAACTTTTAATTCTTATTATTTATTTAACTCCCGAAACAAATTACCCTTTCCCGTACTATTACTAAAAATCCCAAAATAAATAAATATCCCATCCCAAGGTTTGAAAAATAAACCATAAATAAAGTTAATTCAGTTGGATTAATTAATTGAACCGTGCTTAATTAAGAGCCAAAACCCCCCTACATGTTAAAAAGGAATTAGTTAATCACCTAGATTAATTAATAGCCTCTCCGTCAATACAATGACCCCCAATATCATTAAAAATATAAATCCTTCATTCGTCCAATCATATCATCCCCGATATAATTAAAGTCATTTAATTATGTTAATTATGCCATCGGGCCCCCTCCATTAACTCCCTAACACTTTCCGCTACTGACTACTGCATGATCTGCCTTCCCTCATCTGATGACTCTCGCTCATATCGCATGGGCCTTTGGTTGAACGTTAACCATGCGATATAAGTTGTTTTGACTTTTTGTCGATGCTACGTGTCATTCAATATGTGGCATCGTGCGACCCTCTGCCAAAACCACCAACCTTCCAAAATATGTGCGATGAAAACCATTACTGCTCCCGCTTACCGCCTTCGCTAAACGACAAAGTGTCCCATTGGTTAGTTAACTCCTACTGTTGTTTTCACATTCACCCACCAAAAGTCATTTACTTTGTGCATAAAAAGAAAAATAATCATTGTTTTCCCTTTTTATCAAGAAAAGAAACTACTGCCTTCCATGCATAGAGTACATCATGACCAACAACTTACTCCCAACTTTCAACCACCATCAGTTGCTGAACTCCAGGCCACGCAGAATACTGTGCACACCCAACAAAACCTTCACCACATCCATTTGTCTCTTCAATTGACCATAAACATGTATTTACTGGATTTCCTTCTTAGAAACCCTGTTTTTGTACTGAAATCTCCACCAAATTGCTCTAAACTCAAGTAATCCAGTACAATTAAGTTGTTTCTTACCCCCAAGGCTTCCTTGAGCACCCTTTTTATCTAAAAACCTTGAAAACCCTAGATTTCTTCCTACAATACACAAGAACCAAGGATGGAAGATCCTGTCGCTCTAAATGTCACACCAATCACTACTCCCCACATGGATTTGGACTACCTTCCCTTGGCCGATAAAGATTTTCAAATCAAGGACCTTACTTTTGAAGAAACCCCCTTGAAGCTATACTGCAAGTATCAGGACATTTATTTGAAAAATGCTGATAAAATAGGTCTTTGGGAGTCAAAACTTCCTAAATATCAATTCCCCATTGTCCATATTTTCCCAGATATTGTCCACCAATACCATGCAAATGAAAACCCCAATCTGAGAGTTGTAATGTCCCCTAACTAGGAAGTCCTTTTCACCATTATAGCTGAGTCTATAAATGAAATGTTGCAATTATAGCCTAGCTAGGACCTCACTCCCCTTTCCATTGTTGAATTACTTGATAAATCTTCAAGGCTGTCTAGTTCCAAAATTAACCAAGTCAGTCAAACTTTCATTGAAGAACAATACAGATCAAAAGACCCCCCTCCTTACATGTCATGTGCCTTCACTAGTTTGGGCAAGGATATTGTCAACATGTTTGCTTGCATTCTGGGTTTTACCACAAATGAGTATATAGATGAAATGACCTTTCCCTACATGACTATTTTCACCCCTGGTCAACCTCCTGTAGCCAAATATGACTATGCTTCATTCATTTATGATAAGATGCATGACCAATTCATGAGATAAGAGAATGAGAGGGTATTTAAATATTCTTCAGTCCTGTATCATCTTTTCCTCTATTACTAATCTAATAAATTCCCTTTCTCTGTAAAAAATATTGACACTAGAGGGAACCTTAGGTCAATCATCTTCTGGACTTCCATTTTTCACAATTCACCTTCTTCTCCCTACCCTTATACACATTTTATTGATCAATTTGTGCATCTAGTAACTACCATGTTGATAGGAAATCCCCCTCCTAGAACCAGTGATGATATTAAGAGAATTCTTTAGCTATCCAAGCAATATGAGGTGGGAGACTGGTACTTATACCAGAACCATACCGAGATCAGAATATATGGGTGTGATCTACCTCCCTTTAAACTTCCCAAATACCTCCCCATGCAATCATTTGCCTTGGAGTAATACAGGAAAATGATCAACTCTGATGAAATCCACTTTATGAAGGCTAAGAAGAAAGCTCAGCTAAGGATAAAGGATCACCTAGGCCCATTTGTTTGCAACAATAGAAAAGCAGGGAAAGAGGTAGAAGAAATCCTTGAGAGATTAAGATTAAAAAAGAGTTTCATCTAGCCTTATGATCCTCATAGCTTCATCTGTGACAGAAGACAGAAGCATAAACTATCCCCCTACATCCATCATAGAATTCCAGAGATAGAACAGTATGCAAATCAAAATGAATGGGTGGAGGGAACACTTATAGAACAAGATAGTGAACAAGTTGAAGTAGAAAATGTTATGAAAGATTTGGAAAGAAAACTTGATATGGATTCCTTTGCACAGGTGCTTGGAGAATCTTCATAGAGACCAACACAAGAGCATAGTGCACAAACATCAAGACAACCAGAGACTTTAGGACAGGGAAAAGATTCAGGGTCACAGAGAATTTCTGAGGAGTTGACCTAGATTGATACAAACATAGGCAACCCTCCAGTATTGAGACTCCTCTTAATGAGGAGAGAATTCAAAAAATAAGTAGGAATGAGACTAGCCCCTCTACAGTGCCATTGGACCAGGTATATGTAAAGAGACATAGATTGAATCCCCTGTCTGAGCAGGAATATGAAGAGACAAGAAGTGACACAGCACAGACAACACTAGTAGGGGAGACACCATCTACTTCTCAAACACAAGAACTAAACATGTAACCAAGTGTAGAAGTGTCACCACTAAGGATAATTTCAGAGCAAAGCTAGGATTTGAAAGAAAAGTACAAAGAATTAAGGCTAGGAATGAGCATATCAAATCTCAAACCTATGCCAAATATCTGAAAATGGCTCCTACAAATTAGACAAGGTTGATGTCAACCTTTGAAATCAAAGAGGGAAAGATGCAGATGAGCTTTTTGAAGCCAACAATACAACAGCCAAAGTCCATTGTTGATTATTTAAAAACAAATTTTGAAGTTCTTGCCAGAGAAATCCACTCAATTGATCAAATTGAGCTCCATAAGAAAATGGGTAAGATGGTATATTCCACAATGACCAATAAAGCCAACACTACAGATCAGTTGCAGAATTCTCTAAGTAATACTACAACACAGTTACAATTGGAAAAAGCCTCTTCTCAGGATAAGGACACAAGGATAAAATCATTAGAAGCTCTGGTGATGGAGTTGGGACATGATCCCAAAGATGTTAAAGTAGTTGAAAGTTTGATAAAGAAAAAGAATGAGGACATTGCTGCACTCAAGGAACAACTTAAACTCCCTTCCCTCGATTAGAGTCGGTCTTTACATCCCTCCGTTAGAGAACATTTCTCTTTATTGCATTTCATTTTTAGGTGTCTCGCTTGATTCACTCAATTGCATTCCGCTAGGGGCATGCCATAATCTGATGGAAGGGTTTGGTCATTCATTACCCCTCATGCCTTTCACTGTTGGCTCAGGTTTGTTCATTAAGTTTTTGAGTTAATTACAGTCCTGTTTTAGTCTTTTGATCAACAAGTGTCATTTTAGTCACTAGGTCTAGGGTTTCACAAGTTGTGTCTTCAAGATGTTCAATAAAGCCAACAAGCTAAAGGGAGGTTCTTAATAAGTTTTCATTTCACATATTTTCATCGTCATCTGGATGGATCATGACTTTTCTTCAAAACTCTCTTTTGAAGAAAATTCGACATTTCGTCTTTTGTAATAATTTTCAAAAAAAAATCAGTTGTTGAATTCTTCAGGCGCAGCCCTGGTCTCCTTTTCCAAATTCCATGTCAGCTATCCCTGCAAAAAATTGCCAAGAATTTCATCATTTCAGTAAAAAATCAGAAAGGAAATTCAAATCACAGAGTTGTATTAAAATGTCAAAAAGTGTCAATGCCAAACATTACAAAAATGGGTTTTCAATAATCAAAACTCAAATCCATGTCTTTATAAAGAGTTTTCCATGAGGATCAATGTCATTTGCATGCCAAAGATCAAAGAGAAGCAATTCAAAAAAAATTGGGTGAATTAGTGCACAATTTGGGTGAAGTTGGAGGAAGCTGGGCGGGCGCGGCGCATAGAGCAGGTTGTGTGGCGCACTGGGTAGGCGCGGAACATTGGGAGAAACCACACAGTGTTAAATAACACGGGCGTGGCGCACTAGGACGACACGATGCATTGGGTATGCGGTGCGGTGCATACAGTCCAAAGCCCGAAACTGCCTAAAATTTCTCGAAATCGCCTAGAACTTACATGGATTTTCTAGGTACAGTCTTCTTCTTAATGTTTCATCCAATTTTTTGATGTGGTTTATGGCTGGTAATGGTTGAAACAAAACATCAAACCCTCCCTCTACAATACCTCAAGAAAACTTGTTGTCAGGGTTTCAAGATCATTACTTTGCTACCAAACTCACTCCTCCATTCCATTTTTCCCTTCTTTCCCTCATTCTCTTCTCCCTTATTCCATATTCTCCCTGATTTTATTCTTCCCTATCCCCAAAAACCCAAAAAAATACTAAACCCCTATCCCCAATTCCCTTCCACATATTGCCAAATGTAAAAACTCCAAACCCTACCCTATACATCAAAGCCCTCAAAGCCCTCCTACATTTCCCTAATCCCTAATCCCCCTACTATTTCCCCATTCCTAACAGTCCCTTGTTGCATATTTTTCCCTTTGGTGGTAGAATTCAACCACATCACATAAGAGCAGTCCAAACACAGTTTTATCACCAGCATATTTTTCTCCAAGGAAATTTGTACAGCAGTAGTTATGTCATCCGGTCATTCATCTGATTATGAAGTAGAGACCCAAAGTGACTCACCCACGGAGGTACATGCACCCTGGAGGCCTCATAAAGGTGGCAAACATGTTAGAGAAGAACTGACCACCCTTACAGAATTGCAGGCCTGCCCTCTTGCCCTCTCTTGTTTTTAGTTTCAGTCATGTTATCAATTTTACGAGAAGGTTGCTACTGTTCAAGTTCATCATGAGTTGGTTCACTTATTTGTATTACATTTACATCGTGATCAAATTACTTTGGCTGGTGTCACTTTTACACCTACACCAGATTCTATCTCATTAGCAACCGGCATACCGAACATTGGAGAACCATGGAACAAGACGTAGAAGATTGACCAACAACATTATGAGCCATATATTAAACCCGGTTTCTTGAGGCAGCTCAAGAGAGTGTTCCCATTCTGATATCTCAAAGATGAATATGCTCCATTAATGAAATTAATCATGAAGTATTTCAGTTGTGAAGGTCGCTTCTCCCGAGTATATGCTTATCACATCAGGTTGCTCATGCATTTCACCCGGGTAAGGATGATGAACATTCCTTATTTCATATGCTAGAACATAGAGAGGATGACCACCCTTGTGCAGCACAAGACCCCTGAGCAGCAGTTCAACAGCATTTGCCATTTTGCTCTCATCAAGATTTTGGTGGTTCATCAGCTTGGATTACAGGGTATCACTTGGGATGATTTCATCTCTGGTGAGTTTTTTCAAAGCTTCACAGGGACCTTTAGAGTTTGGGCATGAGACTGGTGGACCTTCTCATTAGCAAGAGGGCCATGATCCACACACTACTACTATATCGGTCGTCATTACATATCAGAAGGGCATGAGGCAGTTATTTGCAGCAGCAAAGCGAGTGTTATCTCCACCTCGGGTGGAAAGGGCCTCACTTCCGACATCAGCATCACAAGTACAGGACAGAGGCAAGAGGCCAATGCAGGACGAGGGGCCTTCAGGTGACCGAGAGACTGATTTCATTCTCGTTCAGGATGATGTTACAGACATGGGCTCTCAAAATGCACATCTTAGAGAGATCATCCAGGAGCAGCAGACAGAGATCACAGCCTTGTCCCTTGACTTGGAGAGGGCTAAATGGACTATGAAATAATTGGAGTAGAGGAACAAATAACTCAAAGATCAGCAGGCAATCATGGAGTTGCAAAACATCCGCGAGAATCGCCAAGCTTCCCAAAGGCGGAGGATTGAGATCACTTCATTGGAGAAAGAGATTAATGATGATTGGGAGTCTTGGCTCGAGAGAATCAACATCCACCTACAGAGACTACTGGAGAAGGCTGATAGGGACAAAGCATTGTTGAGACACATGGCTTTCCATTATAGGGCACGCAATATGAGTTCCAAGGCACGAATAAGGAGTCTAAAGGAGAAATTGAAGAAGGCAATAAGGAAGCAAAAGAGGCAAAAGGAGCATGATCATCTTTGGATATTGGCTGAAGCCTCTTTAGCCTAGCATGACACTTGATAGAGAAGGTACAGCCCAAATTTCAAGAAATTTGGAGCAATTTTTGTATTTTTGAAAATTTTTGCACTGAAAAAGAGGTTTGGCTTCCCTGTGCGCTGTGCCACGTGGTGTTCGCTTTTGCTAGAGGGCTCCAAATGGTAAAAACTTTATATTTTTGGATTTGGCATGAAACATCATGACTGCTGGTGCATGGCCAAGAACTTTGGGAAAGTTTTGAGTCCACAAGAGGTCAAAAACACTCAAAAAATGACCTCACTACCCCTGTTTTGACACACGGGAAGAAGTCTTGGGAGGTTGAAGTTTTGGAGAGGTAAATGGACACCAAATTGAAAAATTCCACTTGGTTTGGAAGATAGACATGGCAAGGCTTTTCAAAAAGCTATCTTGAGCTCAATCTGGACTTCAGGAAGTGCCTCAAATTCAGCCTCAAAGTGGCATGACGCATAGAGGATTTGGCACAGTGCATAGAGGATTTTTGCCCAATTTTTCACCTTCCACCTCAGAAATTTGGCCAGTTTGACTAGTTTTTCTTTGTGATGTAATTATTGACCTATCTTCATGTAATTGAAGGATCATGATGTAATATTGGCATATTTTTACATGTTCTAGAGGATTCATTCATTAAAAAGTGAAAATTTAATGAATGAATCAGTTTCCTACCTTATAGATGCAAGTTGTTTGATTGCCTAGATTTTAGTGCTTTGTTTAGAATTCGTTGAAATAGATCCTAGAATGATGAGCTCGACCCCTAGAGGCATGGGAGTGGTTTTGGATGGTCTATATCATGTATCTTCTGAGTCATTTTCAGGGTTGGACACTTGGGATTGATTGGCACATCATTGTACATTCTATCTCTGCACTTTTGGCTAAGGAAAGACCAGGGTTTTGTAGCACTTGTTGGGATCCATGTGGCTCTATGTTTTGATGGTGTGTTTCTCTATGTAATTGTAAGTTCATTGATTTTTATGTGTATCATTTTCCCTTCTCTTTTCTTCTGAAATTAAGCAAATGAGTGATTAAGGTAGAATTCACTGGATTGTTGTGCTTTGCTTTGAATTTTGTTTAATTTTCAATGTTTTCATCTGTTTGAGGAGGACTCTTGAGACTCTTTTTCCCTCCTTGGCTCCTAACCGATCTGATCCATCCATTTATTCATTCTAAAGCATCAAAACAATTTCCTTCCTTGCCCCAATCAGAATTCTGCAAAAACTGTGCCTCATCCCCGGACCCAAATTTGCCTCTCCCATTTTCCAACTCAAAACCCCCAAAAACTCAAATTAAATCTTTGCACTTCATACCTAGCCTAAGATTACTTTTTAAATTGGTCATCTCAAGCCCCATATGATTATCCTTTGCTGATATTGACCCAGAGAGAGCCCTCTCCTGTCCTCGTAGGGCTAGCTACGAGGCTGAGCGTGGTTTGATGTGGACCTAGAAGCTTACCTTTCTAGCCTGAGGTAAATCTAGGCTCTAACATAGTGGCGACTTTGTTGGGGAACTTAATTTGATTGTGTGTTAGTATTCTTCGTTTTGAAACTACAGACAGAGACTGAAGATTAGCCAGGTAGCCTTTGAAACACTTTTCTTTGCATTAGCGCAAGTAGATAAACGCCATTTCAGTCAATCTTTGGTCTAGTCTCATTAACAGGAAATCTAACTTGAAAAACCCCAGTACATTTGATGATTCTAAGTTGTGGATGATAAGCTTAGGATTTGGTAGGCTGAGAAAGTTGTTTATGTCTATTTGATTGTTTGAAAATAGCATACTGGCTTCAAGGAGATATACCAAAGCTAATCCCGATCCAGACCCTCCTCCTGTCTATGAAAATCCCAATTTGATTCCAAGACTTCTTTGACAAGAGAGCTCAATGATTCCCATGTTTAAATATTATTCATGTCCTACACTTTTTGAGTACCTTGAAGAGCTTGATTTTGATGAGCAGTTCGAAATATCATTGTTTGAAACCAAATCCGAAAGTGTTGTTGATTCCACTGTCCCCAATCCTCATTTTCTTGTAGATCTCGAAACTGAAAGGGCTAATAAGTCAATTGATGATTATATTTTGACACAGCTTCAAACTTCAATTGTGGCTTCAAACCTCGTTGATTTTTTAGAAACTGCATCTGCGACTCTTGGACCTTCTGCAATTGCATCTAGCTCAAGGATTCCCACTAAACCGCGCTTCAGTCCCACCATCCCTGTGCAACCTATTGTCTCATATCAAAGATCTACAGTATGCTCTTCTTCTACATCCAAAATTGTGTCTCCTCCACACACTCCTCCTCATACACCTCACACATCAGCTGCCCCTACTCCTCCAACATCCCCCAAACCGAATCCGCCAAGAGTGATGGCTGCCCATTTTGCACCTCTCATGCTACCTCAAGTTTTAGATGATATGCCCGCAGATTATCAGAGCAAGATTCCTTTGTTTGATGGCACTCCTCATAGAACTACCGCTCAACAACATGTGGACCGAATGGAAGATTTTTGTGACCTTGATGAGATTGATGTAGAAAATGAGATTGTTTTCACAAACGTTTAGTG
The DNA here is from genome assembly GCA_000404065.3 of Pinus taeda. NCBI lineage: Eukaryota > Viridiplantae > Streptophyta > Pinopsida > Pinales > Pinaceae > Pinus > Pinus taeda. The sequence goes on from APFE031408338.1 coordinate 214,633, forward strand.
GTGAAGTTAGGAAATGGTTGTTTGCCCGTTGCTAGCATTGATACATTGGATGATCTACAAATACAATTCTTAGATCGTTGGGAAATCAAGAAAAATCCTCTTCAAATCCTTCAAGAATATGAGCACATCAAGCGGAATGTCGGTGAGTCCATTCAAGATTACTACACTAGATTCAATTTAGCTTACAAAGCAATTCCTAATCATTTGAGGCCACCTGTGGGGCTAGCCATAATAAAATTTCTAGATGGTTTTGATGCTGAAATGGCTTATCAAATCAGAGAGAGAGAGCCTGCTACAATGCAAGATATGCAGAAGATCATGGTCAGCATTGAGGCAAATCTGTTGGCCAAGAGGGCTAGAGCAAGAGCAGAAAAGAAGGTCACAATAAAAGAAGAATCATCTTCAACAGATCAATTACTTCGGAAGGTGGAGTAGATAATTGAAAGGGTGAAACTTGATAAACTGGAGCCACAAGTTAGAAATCCTACCTTCCGTGGCCAGCAACAGCCACAATATAGAATCAAACAAAGAGAGCAGTGAGCACAAGATCAGACAGCACAGCAACCGATACAACCACCTCTACAGCAGAATGTGGTACTTGGTCTGGAGTCAGAAGAGGAGGAGAATGTGGTTGGAGAGGAAAACCACTTTTTTACTCCAGATGATATGCCAATTTATATTACTAAAGAAGAGGAGTACGCAGAAAGTTCAGCAGTACACAAAGATGCAGATTTCATTCTAGCAAATGACACAATTTTGGAAGAAGAATCAGATGAGTACCAAAGAGGTTATATGAATGCTTTGTCCGCCCATCAGCGTCAATATTCACTTAGAAACAGAGATGTGCCTGTTAACCCAATTCAGAAGAGGAAAGAAGCTTCAGCATCAAAGAATGATTCAGCATCAAAGAAAGGGAAAGAGACAAATGATCCTAATATCAGCAAATCTCCATCAGCAGAAAAATCAAATCAGCCAATTGCATCGAAGGAAAAGGAGAAGAAAGATGTCATAGCCAAAGAGGTAGAAAAGATTTCAGCTTTTAGTTTGGAAAATGAAATTTCTAAATTGAAGGTATCCATTCCCTTGACTGAAATAATGAGGAACAATAGTTATAGAGGACAAGTTTCTAAAATTTTAAACTTTGATCCAATGTCTAATATGGTGAATGTCGAAGATGATCAACCCAAATTGATTTTTGGGCCAGCATTGAATGGTGAGTCTCTAGATAGTGATGTGCCGCCTTTTTATATCAGTTTAAGGGTGCATGATTTTGTGTTGCATAATGCTATGTTCGATTTCGGAGCTTCTCACATTCTTATGCTGAAAGCTATCATGGAGAAGTTGGGTTTGGACATCACTAGGAAATACCACGATCTCTTTTCATTTGATTCCAGCAGAGTGAGATGTATTGGTCTCATCAAAGACTTGGTTGTAAGTCTGGATCAAATCCCAACAAAGAATGTTTTTATGGATATTGTTGTGGCGGACATTCTCCCCAGGTTTGGTATGCTCCTTTCCAGGTCTTGGGGAGCGAAATTGAAAGGGACATTACAACTAGATTTCTCCTATGCAACGATTCTTGTGTTTGGCCAAATGAGAAAATTGTACCGGGAACAAAAAATGAAATACATGATTACAAGCAAGGAGAAACCGATCAATCATCTGATCAATTATGTACATACAGATCTAGAGTCTTTTGTTTTGTATTCAGATAGTTTCAATGATGTAGATAGTCAGTTAGTAGAAGCAGAAAGTGTTCCAGAAATAATAGAGAATTTCAGAGAAATTTTGAAGAAAGAAGGACAAGAATAACAAGACACCGTTGAGCAATCCGCTGAAGATAATGGACAACAAGCAGGAAAAACAGAGCCAGCAGAATTTCGGCACTTAGAAGAAGATGAAGAGGGCCTGTGGACCATGTATTTCGATGGTGCAGTGGGAAATGATGGTGTTGGAATTGGTATTTGGGTACACAGTCCTTTTTCCACTCCAAAAAAAGTTCCTAGTAATGTGCAAGTACGTTCTTATAAACTAGCTTTTGATTGTTCGAACAATGAGGCTGAGTACGAAGCTTTGATTGTTGGCCTAAAAATTCTAAGAAAGTTGAATGTTAAGAGGATTGCAGTATATGGCAACTCCGAATTGGTGATTAAGCAAGTTAAAGGTGAGTATTAAGCAAAACATCCTCAGATGCGAGCTTACCAAAATGCAATCCTAGACATCCTGAAATTGTTTTCAGATTATACCTTGACATGTGTGCCTCGCATTCAAAATGGCATTGTTGATGCACTCGCTAAGGTATCAAGTAGTTTGAAGATTCCTATGAAATCAAGCAATAAATTCGAAATCCATGTCAAGCATCGTCTGACTGTCCCGGACAATTAGTGATATTGGCAGGTTTTCCAAGATGATGAGGAAATTGATGATTTTCTGCAAAACAAAGGTAAGTTTAAGGATACCTCAATTGATGTAGAACATGATGATGGTGAAGATGATGTGCAGATCAATCAAATGGAAGCGTTGCAGCTAAAGGATAACATAATTCCTAAAGGTTTGATACCTTTAGAAGAACTCTTTGATCAAGATGACGTAGCCCGCAAACCAACCTTGCAACCAACAGAAAAGGGTGTTGAAGAGGTCAATATCGGAACAACTGCAAATCCCAAAATGGTAAAACTGTCCAAAGCATTGCCACACAAGGTAAAAGCCAAATATATCAGTTTGTTGTCATCTTTTTCCGATGTGTTTGCTTGGGATTATTCTGACTTGAAGACATATGATACCAATATAATTCGGCACACGATTCCCATTAAGCTTAATAAAAAACCTTTCAGACAGAAGTTGAGAAGGCTAAATCCAAAGCTGCTGCCATCAATTGAGAAGGAGATAAACAGGTTGTATAAATCAGGAATCATTGTTCCCATCAGATTTTCCGACTGGATCTCTAATTTGGTTCCCATACGAAAGAAGACAGGTGAGATTCGTTTGTGTATTGATTTTAGGAATCTCAATAAAGTTTCATTGAAGGACAATTATCCATTGCCCAAAATGGATCATATACTTCAGCGAGTAGTTGGAGCATCTCAAATGTCACTACTCGATGGTTATTTCGGATATAACCAAATTTTGGTCCATGAATATGACCGGGATAAAACAGCGTTCACCACTCTGTGGGGAACTTTTCATTACGCCAAAATGCCTTTCGGTTTGAAGAACGCGGGTGCCACATTTCAGCGGGCAATGGACTTGGCTTTCGCAAATGAGAAGGATGTATTTTTGGTTGTGTACCTTGATGATCTAACCGTGTTTTCCAAATCAGATGAAGAGCACATGTATCATTTGAAAATTGTATTTCAAAAGTGCAGAAAGTATGGTGTGTCGCTGAATCCAAAGAAAAGCTTGTTTTCCATGGATGATGGAAAACTACTTGGGCACATCATATCAAAAGATGGCATTCGTATTGATCTAGCACATGTAGAAGCAATTCAGAAAATTGACTTGCCCCGGAACAAGAAGGAGATCCAATCTTTTAATGGTAAGACGAATTGTTTACGCCACTTTGTTCCTAATCTTGCTGAACACCTAAGAGAGATTACAAACATAATTTAGAAGGACATCCAAGTGAAGTGGACAGAAGAGGCTATAAAATCTTTCAACTTAGTCAAATTGGCTCTTTCCTCAGCCTCGGTTCTAATCAGCCCTGACTACACTCAAGATTTTATATTGTTTTCTTTTGCTTCGGAGCATACAATGGTAGCTGTATTAATGCAGAAAAGAGAGGAGTATGAGAGACCAATTTATTTTTTCAGCCGAACTATAAGAGATGCAGCCTTGAAGTCCAACACCATTGAAAAGCAAGCCCTTGCACTTGTAAAAGCACTGGAATATTTTCGAGTATATGTTTTTCATTCTCATACTTTGGCTTATGTTCCTAACGCTACTGTCAAGGATGTTTTAGTGCAAACTGATCCGGAAGGAAGAAGAGGCAAGTGGATTGCCGCTTTGTTGGAGTATGATGTGGAGATAAAGCCCACCAAGCTTGTTAAAGGATAGGGATTGGCAAAGTTAATGGCTGAATCCAACTTGCACGCCTTAGACATAAATTTGATCGTTGCTATGTCCAATGAGAATGAGGAAGGTTCGTCAATTCAGGTATCCAAAATTTTTGTTCTTTCCCTGTGGTATTTAGATATCATATATGTGCTGCAAAATTTGTTGCCACCTCCCGGTATGACTAGAAACAAAAGTAGAACTCTCAAATTAAAAGCTGCTAAGTTTTGTATTCTAAGTTCTGCACTTTATTGGAAAGATCCTGGTGGCGTTCTATTGAATTGTTTGGTGGAAGAAGAAGCAAAGCAGGTCATGGAGGATTTCCACAAAGGAGATTATGGCAGTCACCTTGTTTGGAAAACAACGACAAATAAAATTTTGAGAGCGGGATACTATTGGCCGACATTGTTTGCTGATGTATATAAGGTGGTCAAGAGCTGTCATAAATGTCAGATTTTCAAAGGAAGGCAGAAATTACAGCCTTTTCCGCTTAAACCCATTGAGGTGAGTGCCACTTTTCAGCAGTGGGGGTTGGATTTCATTGGTGAAATTCATCCCGCTTCTTTCGGTCAACATCGATGGATTCTCACGGCAATAGATTATTTCACGAAATGGATCGAACCAATTCCCACCAGACAAGCTACGGATGCGGTAATTATATCATTCCTTGAGAATAACATCTTGTCTCGTTTTGGTTTCCCGAGTAATTTAATCACTAATAATGCAGCAGCATTCAAATCAAAGAGGATGATTGAGTTTTGTAACAAGTATAAAATCATTTTGGGTCACTCAACTACCTATCATCCACAAGGCAATGGTTTGGTGGAGTCTTCTCATAAATCTTTAGTCAACATCATCAAGAATCTACTGGAACTTAACAAGAAGAGTTGGCATAAGAAGTTGGTCAATGAACTTTGGGCAGATTGGGTCAGCCAAAAGAAGTCCATTGGTATGTCTCCCTTTGAGCTTGTTTATGGAGTTGATACAGTGTTTCCTACTTCTCTAGCAGCCCCAGTAGTCAAACTTCTTCAAGAGGCCAACATTGAGGATGATTCCATGCAGCGAAGACTAAATCAAATGGTCCACTTGCAGAAGACAAGAGAAGAGGTCTTCCAAAACACATCCAGGTTGTAGGAGAAGATCAAGAAAATCTATGACAGAAAAGCGAAGGCGGACAAATTCCAATTGGAGGAAGTGGTGCTGAAATGGGATGCGACGAATGAGGAAAAGGGTAAGCACGGTAAGTTTGAAAATATCTGGAAAGGTCCCTTCAAAATTGTTGCATATCGTGGTCAGAATTCTTTTCTTCTGAAGGAGATGAATGGAGAAGAATGTCCTGGAGGGCCGATCAATGGTCGGCTGCTCAAGAGGTATCATTTCTGAGTTGTTTTTGTTGTCTACATTGTCATTGTACATACCATTTTAATTTCAGTTTCATTGCAAGAGTGTGCTGGGATCTTTTCTTTAGTCTAGGGCTCGAAGTGAAGGCTATAATTCTGAAGAAAGATTTTCAGTTTTTGGTTCAGTTTGTTGAGTCAGGTTTTTAGTCATTTTGGTTTCCTAATTGAGTCAGCTTGAGTCAAGCTTGAGTCAATAAATAAGTCAAGATTCTTGTGTCGAGTTCTCAGAATAATGGACTCCATAGCCCAATGGACGAAGGCATTGTCTAGCTCTCCCAGAGATCTGTCATTCTTGGCACCTCCAAGGAGCTACCATCCCCATTGGAGCCAATGTTAGAGTTGGCCTTTACATCCCTCCGTCAGAGATCATTTCTCTTTATTGCATTTCATTTTTAGGTGTCTCGCTTGATTCACTCAGTTGCATTCCACTAGGGGCATGCCATAATCTGACAGAAGGGTCTGGTCATTCATTACCCCTCATGCCTTGCACTGTTGGCTCAGGTCTGTTCATTAAGTTTTTGAGTTAATTATAGTCCTGTTTTAGTCTTTTGATCAGCAAGTGTCATTTTAGTCACTAGGTCTAGGGTTTCACAAGTTATGTCTTCAAGCTGTTCAATAAAGCCAACAGGCTAGAGGGAGGTTCTTAATAAGTTTTCATTTCACATATTTTCATCGTCATCTGGATGGATCATGACTTTTCTTCAAAACTCTCTTTTGAAGAAAATTCGACATTTCGTCTTTTGTAATAATTTTCAAAAAAGATTTAGTTGTTGAATTCTTCAGGTGCAGCCCTAGTCTCCTTTTCCAAATTCCATGTCAGCTATCCCTGCAAAAAATTGCCAAGAATTTCATCATTTCAGTCAAAAATCAAAAAGGAAATTCAAATCGCAGAGTTGTATTAAAATGTCAAAAAGTGCCAATTCCAAACATTACAAAAATGGGTTTTCAAGAATCAAAAATCAAATCCATGTCTTTATAAAGAGTTTTCCATGACGATTAATGTCATTTGCATGCCAAATATCAAAGAGAAGCAATGCAAATAAAATTGGGCGAATTAGTGCACAATTTGGATGAGGTTGGAGGAATTTGGGTCAGCGCGGCGCATAGAGCAGGTGGCACGATGCATTGGGGAGGCGCGGTGCATTGGGAGAAACCACACAGTGTTAAATAACATGGACGCAACACACTGGGATGGCGCGGCACACTGGGTATGTGGCGCTGCGCATACAGTCCAAAGCCCGAAACTGCCTAAAATTTCTCCAAATTGCCTAGAACTTACACGGATTTGCCAGGTACAGTCTTCTTCTTAGTGTTTCATCCAATTTTGTGATGTGGTTTATGGATGGTAATAGTTGAAACAAAACATCAAACCATCCCTCTACAATACCTAAAGAAAACTTTTTTTCAGGGTTTCAAGATAATTACTTTGCTACCAAACTCACTCCTCCATTCCATTTTTCCATTCTTTCCCTCATTCTCTTCTCCCTTATTCCATATTCTCCCTGATGTTATTCTTCCCTATCCCCCAAAACCCAAAAAACTACTAAACTGTTATCCCCAGTTCCCTTCCACATATTGCCAAATGTAAAAACTCCAAACCCTACCCTATACATCAAATCCCTCAAAACCCTCCTACATTTCCCTAATCCCTAATCCCCCTACTATTTCCCCATTCCTAACACTCCCTTGTTGCATTTTTTTCCCTTTGGTGACAGAATTCAACCACATCACATAAGAGCAGTCCAAACACAGTTTTATCATCGGCATCTTTTTCTCCAAGGCAATTCGTACAACAACAGTGATGTCATTCGGTCATTCATTCGATTATGAAGTAGAGACCCAAAGTGACTAACCCACGGAGGGACATGCACCTCGGAGGCCTCATAAAGGTGGCAGACATGTTAGAGAAGAACCGACCACCCTTACAGAATTGCAGGCTTGCCCTCTTGCTATCTCTTGTTTTCAGTTTCAGTCATGTTATGAATTTTGCGAGAAGGTTGCTACTGTTCAAGTTCATCATGAGTTGGCTCGCTTATTTGTATTACATTTACATGGTGATCGAGTTACTTTGGATGGTGTCACTTTTACACCTACACCAGATTCTATCTCATTAGCAACCGGCATACCGAACATTGGAGAACCATGGAACAAGAAGCAGAAGATTGACCGATAACATTATGATCCATATATTAAACCCGGCTTCTTGAGGCGGCTCAAGAGAGTGTTCCCGTTCCGATATCTCAAAGATGAATATGCTCCATTAATGAAATTAATCATGAAGTATTTCAGTTGTGAAGGTTGCTTCTCCCGAGTATATGCTTATCACATCAGTTTGCTCATGCATTTCACCCGGGTAAGGATGATGAACATTCCTTATTTCATATGCCAGAACATAGAGAGGATGACCGCCCTTGTGCAGCACAAGACCCCTGAGCAGCAGTTCAACAGCATTTGCCATTTTTCTCTCATCAATATTTTGGTGGTTGATCAGCTTAGATTACAGGGTATCACTTGGGATGATTTCATCTCTCGTGACTTTTTCAGAGCTTCATAGGGACCTCTAGAGGTTGGGAATGAGACTGGTGGACCTTCTCATCAGCAAGAGGGCCATGATTCACACACTCCTACTATACTGGTCTTCATTACATATCAGAAGGGCATGAGGCAGTTATTTGCAGCAGCAAAGCGAGTGTTATCTCTACCCAGGGTGGAAGGGGCCTTGCTTCCGACATCAGCATCATAGGTACAAGATAGAGGAAAGAGGCCAATGCAGGACGAGGGGCCTTCAGGTGAGTGAGAGACTGATTTCATTCTCGTTCAAGATGATGTTACAGACATGGGCTCGCAAAATGTACATCTTAGAGAGATCATCCAGGAGCAGCAGACAGAGATCACAACCGTGTCCCTTGACTTGGAGAGGGCTAAGTGGACTATGAAATACTTGGAGCAGAGGAACAGACAACTCAAAGATCAGCAGGAAATCATGGAGTTGTAAAACATCGGCGAGAATCACCAAGTTTCCCAAAGGCGAAGGCTTGAGCTCACTTCATTGGAACAAGAGATTAATGATGATCGAGAGTCTTGGCTCAAGAGAATCAACATCCACCTGGAGAGACTGCTAGAGAAGGCCGATAGGGACAAAGCATTGTTGACACACATGGCTTTCCATTATAGGGCGTGCAATATGAGTTCCAAGGCACGAATAAGGAGTCTAAAGGCGAAATTGGAGAAGGCAATAAGGAAGAAAAAGAGGAAAAAGGAGCATGATAGTCTTCAAATATTGGCCAAAGCCTCTTTATCCCAACATGACACTTGATAGAGAAGGCACAGCCCAAATTTCAAGAAATTTGGAGCAATTTTTGTACTTTTGAAAATTTTTGCACTGAAAAAGAGGTTTGGCTTCCCTATGCGTCGTGCCACGTGGCGCTCGCTTTTGCTAGAGGGCTCCAAATGGTAAAAACTTTATATTTTTGGATTTTGCATGAAAAATCATGACTTCTGGTGCATGGCCAAGAAGTTTGGGCAAGTTTTGATTCCACAAGAGGTCAAAAACACTCAAAAAATGACCTCACTGCCCCTGTTATGACACACAGGAAGCTGTCTTGGGAGGTTGAAGGGTTGGAGAGGAAAATGGACACCAAATTGAAAAATTACACTTGGGTTGGAAAGTAGACAGGCATGGATTTCCAACAAGCTATCGTGAGCTCAATGTATACTTCGGGAAGTGCCTCAGATTCAGCCTCAAAGTGGTGCGACGCATAGAGGATTTGGCGCAGCGCATAGAGGATTTTTGCCCAATTTTTCACCTTCCACCTCAGAAATTCGGCCAGTTTGACTAGTTTTGCTTTGTGATGTAATTATTGACATATCTTGAGGTACTTGAAGGATCATGATGTAATATTGGCATATTTTTACTTGTTCTAGAGGATTCATTCATTAAAAAGTGAAAATTTAATGAATGAATCAGTTTCCTACCTTATAGAGGAAAGTTGTTTGATTGCCTAGATTTTAGTGCTTGGTTTAGAATTGGTTGAAACAACTCCTAGAATGATGAGCTCGACCCCTAGAGGCATGGGAGTGGGTTTGTATGGTCTATATCATGTATCTTCTGAGTCATTTTTAGGTTTGGACACTTGGGATTTCTTGGCACATCATTGTACATTCTATCTCTAAATTTTTGGCTAAGGAAAGACCAAGGTTTTGTAGCAATTGTTGGGATCCATGTGGCTCTATGTTTTGATGGTGTGTTTCTCTATGTAATTGTAAGTTCATTGATGTTTATGTGTATCATTTTCCCTTCTCTTTGCTTCTGAAATTAAACAAATGAGTGATTAAGGTAGAATTCATTGGACTGATGTGCTCTGCTTTGAAGTTTGTTTAATTTTCAATGTTTTCATCTATTTGAGGAGGAATATTGAGACTCTCTTTCCCTCCTTGGCTCCTCACCGGTCTGATCCATCCATTTATTCATTCTAAAGCATCAAAATAATTGCCTTCCTTGCCCCAATCAGAATTCTGCAAAAACTATGCTTCATCCCCGGACCCAAATTTGCCTCTCCCATTTTCCAACTCAAGACCCCCAAAAACTCAAATCAAATCTTTGCACTTCATACCTAGCCCAAGATTAGTTGTTAAATTAGTAATCTCAAGCCCCATCTAATTATCCTTTGCTTAGATTGACCCTGAGAGAGCCCTCTCCTGTCCTCGTAGTGCTAGCTACGAGGCTGAGCGTGGTTTGATGTGGACCTAGAAGCTTAACTTTCCAGCCTGAGGTAAATCTAGGCTCTAACACCCTCATTCATCCGCAAACTACAAAAGTAATTGAGAATTAAAATGAGGAAGAACTTATGGACTTGATCCTTAAGTTGAATGAGCAATTGAAAGAAACAGAGCAAGAACTAGAAAAAGCTTTGTAGTCCAAACAGGGTAAGCCGACCACCATTCCTCATACTATAATACCCATAATTTCTACAGCAGTGCCATCTACTATTGCAGCATCTTTGGCACCAAATATTCCCTTAGCAACAGCTCTACCAGTAATGACAACAGCCAGTACATCAGAAGTAGAAGCAGCAACAACTTCAACAAAGCAAACAGAGGACTTAATAAAGTCCATGGAAGAAATGAAAATCCAAGCAACTGAAATAAAGAAACTAAAAGAAATGGTTACTAGCTTGGAAAACAAATATGAGCTATCACAGATTAATTACATTGAAGAAGAGAGAAAGAATAGAAGGATGATTGAAATATTAAAACATTAGAGAAGGACTTAACATTGGAAAATCCTTTGAGAGATATTAGAGATATTTTATGGACCAATATCATTGATTCTATCAATGATATTTGGTCTGCTATTTAGATAATTTTTTAAAAAACTAAGGTAGTTAAGCTAGCTACAGAGCTATACAGAAGACCAAGGAAGAATTGGGAGAGAAACCTGAAGAGGCAACCCAATTGATCAACTTCTTGAATAGAAAAAGCAAGCACCAGCTAGAACAATGGGATATCAAGGATCGAACTGGTACTATCCTTGAAATTAAGAAAGTTCTTACCAAGAAGAACTTAATGCTGAACCTGGAAAGAAGATGTCAAAGTATTCAAGAAGACATAGATGCTTTTATGTCAAAATATGACATTCTAAGAGATAAAGGACTTCCAAGTCCACTGGTCATAAATGACAAGCTGATGACTCATGAGGACTACATTGAGAAACTTCACAAACAAGCCAAAAGTCAAGCCAACTCTTCCAGAGTGAAAGCACTACCTACAAGAAAAGTGTTGTGTGTTGGTTTGGAAAATCTTTTCTATATTGAGCATGAAGTTAAGCACTTGTTCACAGTCTAGCCCAATTTTGCATAATACATTGAAGTTGATGAAGTATATAGGAAATTAACCAGAATGAAGATACCAAATGAAGAATGGTGGACCAATATGACCGATATCCTATAACTTAATATGGTAACTCAAATGGTAAATAGAAAATATTTACTGAAGTAAAGTCTAGTAAACAGGTAAAGAGTATCAGTAGGGAAAAGTAATCAAAGATCCAACACACAATTACTAAAGCAACAGCAAGAGGCAAATTCAAGTTTCAACCTCCAGCTCTTCCATAAGTAAAGGGACAACAACAATCCGTTTTACATCTATCTCTATCTTTTTGTAAAAGATATTTTGTATTCCCTAGAATAAATCTCATGCAGTTATGAGATATTTTTAATGTAATTTTTGTATAAATACTTCTCCATTCGAAGTATTGTGGGTGGATTCTATAACATCTCTGTAAATCTATGCTATCAAGCTGAGAAAGCTTTTGTACTCAAATCTAGGTTTTTTGCTAGAAATGGAATGAAAGTTGAGGACATTTCATCAGATTCCCGTGTAGTATAATTACAAATAAGTATTCTATCCTTGTGATTTTATGTGATTTCTATATGTTTCAATGTTTCTTGCATCTTAAATCTAAATGGTAAAATAGTCAAAGTATATCAGAATTAGCTTTATTGCTCTCTACTATCAACAGTCTACCATTTATATGTTTTATTCTAAACTATTTTGATAAAGGAATTATTAACTGCTCCTCTATTCCTGTAGTTTTTCTCTAATAAGTCCCTGGTATAGGATTCTTAATTGCCCTCTACTACTTGACCTATCTTCCTTTCCTCTTTCTAATCCTAACTTTAGGATTCTTGATTGCCCTCTAGTTTTGAGCAGAACCATCACCCATTCAAACCCCAAAGTTTGTTTTTATTCTGCTATCTTGCCTGTTGTACTCATACCTCAGCAATTTGACTTGATCTAGTGAATTATCCCTGATTGACTCCATAGCCCAATGGCCTAAAAGCCTAGTTTTCCCATTTGTTTCATAACTTCACCACTCTCAAACAAAACAACCTCATTGAACATTAATACTAGCCTAAAATCCTCTCAAACATAGCTAAATCATAAAGAGGGAGCCTTCTCTGGACTAGGTGGGCTAGCACCTAAGTCTAAAAGTTGGTTTGTAGTTACCTTGGATCCTTTCCTTATTTTAATAACTTCTAAGGAAAATCTGAGTGGTAACACCATGTATACCCAACACTTTGTATAATATTGGACTTCATTGGTATCACAATCCATTACTAGTAGGGTCATGTAAATACCTTAAAAAAAATATATATATACTATTGCCCATTGCTCCTTCCCTAGTTTTGACATATACCTACTCAATACTCCCATTGTATGTGAAATTCCTACTCTATTATATACCATTAAATACATCAACCTAACAACCAAAATAGCATATGGAACATGGGACATGTGTTCTTCCTCTTCTTGTGTCTTGGGACACCAATCTACAAATAAATTTACACCTAGAAGATTAGGGACCTTTATAGGTTTATGTTCCTACATATTAAACCTCTATAATATTGCATCAACATACTTCCTCTTATTTAAGCATAGTTTCATGTTTTCCCAATATATTTTGATTTCCATAATGAAAATGAAATTTGTTTTGGGTATGTGTTATATTCTTTGCATGATTTATATTGACTAAAAACAAAAGGGGGTCCTAGTGGGGTTGTTCAATCCCCCCTGGTTGAGGGGTATGCAAGGGGGTGGGAGCCCCCCTTAATAGGGTTTGTGGAAACACCCCAAAACAAATTGTTTGGGTAGGCTTTTGCATCTATTTTTTGGTGTATTTTTTCGCACAATTTTGTTAAAAGTGGTTCAGTGGCGCATGGTAGTTTTTCCCATGGTTTTGTAGTTTTGATTATGGAATTATGGATGGATTGGTGTTTCATGTACCCTACATGATATGTATATTGTATTGTAACATTGTACATAAAATTTAATTAAAAAGGCATGTTGATTTTCTCAGGTTTGGTTTTCCAAGATAAAATATCTATGTAAATTTGTGCATTTTCCATTGTGTCTTTTCTTTTTCATTTAGAATCTATTTGCAATGATTATTGTATAGGGTTAAAACTTATAATTTAAGCACCAAGATACTTCATGTAAAATTTATAGGAAAAACAGTCTTCACATCCTAAATAATTTCTTTTCATTTCCTATTAAAAACATATCATCCACATATAAGATCAAATAAATAAGATGATCACTGACTAATTTGAAATACACACAATGGTCCAATTTTATCCTTTTGAATTCAAGTGCTAATATATATTTATCAAATTTTAAATACCACATATTTGGTGATTTCTTTAGTCCATACGGGGACTTTTCAACTTGCATACCTATTCTTTCTTTCCCTTCACCTTAAATCCTTCTACAAGCTTCATGTACATTTCTTCCTCCAGATCCCCATGTAGGAATGTATCCTCATCTCCATCTATTCTACTTTAAAATAAAAAGTAACAATAATATATAAGATAAATATTATAGAATTTAACTTGGCAACAAGAGAAAAAATATAACCAAAGTCATTTTCCTCTACTTGGGAATGACCTTTTGCTACTAAATGATATTCATATTTCTTCACTTTGATTTTTGTATTCAAATTCTTCTTAAAAATCCATTTAATACAATGGGATTTCTTCCAGCCTAAAACTCCACTAGGTCCCAAGCTTCAATATTGTCTAAGGATTCCATTTCTTCAACAATGGCCTTTTTTCAAAGTTTTCCATCCTATGAGTCCACTACCTCCCTAACAATTCTAGGAACATCATTACTAATAAAGAAAACAAAATTAGAATGGAAATAAAGTGGAGTATACATATCTACATACCTTCTTTCCCAAATTGATATACTCAATATCAGAGTATGAGGTTCTTCTTTGATACAGGTGGATGTTGGTGGCCACCCGCCTATTCCACTTGGACCCCCACCAATGTCTCTTCTAGTTTTTTAGTTTCCTTAACCATAGCATAGTTTACTATTTTTGGCATTTTTTGGGATCCTGAACTTTTGGAGCCGTTTTGAGGCCCTAAATGATGTTTTTTTCTAGAAACAAGGGCCATCATAAGTCATCGACTAATGAGGGGAACTCAGAACTTGTAGTCCCCGGATAGATATTTCTAACTACGTATTGTGGGAGTAAAACAAAGATCATATGCGAAAGTTACGACCCCGGGAAGTTGATGTACCAATTTACCCAAATGGGGCCCAGAGTTTTGCTGCTTCATCTCCTAGGGTTAAGTTTTTGTATGTTTATGGTTTTCCATTGTTTCTCAATAATAAATATGCCTTCAAGCCTTGTTATAACACAGTTCAAAGGCATGTATCTGCCACATCTCTTCTCGGAGATAAGCTACCATCGCCCGAGATAGTCTTATTTCCATTATGTTTATAAGCATAGTTTGGTCTTTGATATTAATGAAATGAAGTGTTATTTGTTCTACAGCTCTGTATTTATGGTTATATCTATAATTTGTTGCATTCCTATTCAAGTTTATATAAGCGGTATAAGAGTAGTCTTCCCTTTTCTTTGTTTTTTTTGCATGTACCCAACCAGGTCGAGATATAAGGAGTTAGGGCTCGAACTGGTCGACCCTTTGCAAGACTAGCCTCACAAATCCCAATAGCCTCTCATGGAAAAAGAGATGAAATACGAGGGGGTAGGAGATCATTTCAAAATCTTGCTCAAAGAAGCCCTTGAGCGACAAAGGAACACAATGATGGACAAATTTTCCCAGATGTTTCAACGGCTACCCAAGGGCGACGCATCTCCTTCTGGAGGCTACTCTGGAGGCACCACACACTTTAAGGTACAAGTTAATTTTGACATCCACATATTGGAGGGTTAGATAGATTCATATGCCATAGATAAATGGTTAAATATGATAGAAGTATATTTTTATGATCATGATTTTTCTAGCTAGGAAAAGATTAATTTTAAACTTCTCAAAGCTGCCCCCCACATCAAGGACTGTTGGGAAACCTATTGTGAGAAAAAGGATAAAATTACACCCTCACTATTTTCGGTTGCAACCACTTGGAATTCGTTCTAGGATTCCATAAAGGAGTAGTACTACCCTATTGGGAACTATGAGGATAAATACATAAAATGGACCACACTGTGGTAGGGAATGGACCAAGACATGCCAAAGTTTACCAAATGTTTTCACCCTTCGCATGATGTTGGGTATCAAGGATTCTGAGAAACATTTGGTACTCAAGTATTGCGATTGAATACAAAACTACATCCAGGATGAGATGGAGTTCCTAGACATATCCTCGCACGACACAATGTACCAATATGTTGTCAAGATTGAGGAGAAGTTTAAACAGAAAAAGCGAGACTTCGGATCTACAAATCCAAAGCAAGGGAAAGGCACTCCAAACTACAGAGAAAAGGTAAAATCCAAGGCGAGGCCACCCAGGATAACCTATCAAAGCTGAAAACAAAGAACTACACCATGAAGGCAAAGAAGGACATGGGAAAGTTGTGTGAGTTCCATAAGAGCTCCACTCACAACATAAGTGAGTGTCGGGCCAAGCAGTCACTAGTGGCCAAGATGAAGGCTTCTGAGTCAGACACATGTTCCGACTCTGAGTTAGAAACTGGAAAGGGGAATGACAAAGGGAAGCAGATCATTGACATGGAGGCTAGTGTAATTGTGGCCACAACAAAGATCTAGTAGATTGAGCTTGAAGATCGAGAGGAAGGGGAACACCTATAACACTCATAGATGTGGGTGAAGAGTTCTCCACTGTAGTTCATTTTCAACAACAGGAGCCAAAAGAACCTCATTTTAGTAGAGGTTTTGAAGAGGCTAAGCCTACCGACTACAACACAACCACAACCATACACCATCAGGTGGCTCCACCAAGGATGAGATATCTGCATCAGCTAGTAGTGTTGCCTTCCCTACAACATCAATTTCTTCACAGATGAGCTATTGTGTGATGTTTCTCCTATTGAAGTTTGTGATGTATTATTAGGACAACCATACTTCTAGAAATGTCATACTATATATGAGTCTAGACATCCCTCTAATATTATTTCTTTCGATAGTAAGTTATATAGGATATTGGAAGTAGCCCCGCCTATTGCCATCTGTTTGATCTCTACTAACCAATGTAGTAAGATCATCTCCCAGACTAGGAATTTTTTTTCTTTCTAATTCACTCTCAAAGTAAGCAAAATATCATAGTCACATTCATGGACCCCGGGAAGTGTTCCTCCATGCAGCAGAAGCAAGTGGATATGGTCGTGGAAGATTAAAAGGACATGTTCTCCTAACCCATAGGGGTACCCTTACATGTGAGGTCAAGCATTCAATTAATCTAAATCCCTAAGCACATCTACCCAACAAGCTGATATATTGTCACTCGATTATGATAAATGAAGAGATCCACTGGGAAATCTAGGCGTTGCTGAAAAAAGGGCACATCTGGCCAGGTTCCTCACCTTATGGGAGCGCGATTTTTCTTGTACAGAAGAAGGATGGGACCCGAATTCTCTGCATTGATTATAAGTCACTAAAAAAAATCGCTGTCAAGAACAAGTATCCAATCCCACAAATTGATGACCTTTTAGACCAACTCAAGGTGGCCAAGTATTTCAACAACATTGATATAAAATCTAGATATCACCAAGTTCCAATAGACCCCACAGATGTATGGAAGACTTCCTTCAACTCCAAGGAAGGCCTTTTTGAATGGTTGTTTATGCCCTTCGGGTTTAAAAATTCCCATGCTACTTTTATGAGGATAATGGATGACACCTTATGACCCTTCACCAACTCAATCGTGGTTGTTTATCTGGATGGCATCCTCATCTTTAGCAAGAGTTGGGAAGAACACTTGCAACACATTTGGTAGGTCCTTCAAACCCTTCAACAACATAAAATGTGTGCCAACTTGGAGAAATGCACCTTGGCATGAACCACGTCCAATATTTGTGTTACATCATATATGAGTGTGGCATGCATGTGGATCTGACTAAGATCCAAGTAATTTAGGATTGGCTAGCCCTGACAACTCTAACAGAGCTTCGCAGATTTTTGGGCCTTGAAAATTTTTATCGTAGGTTTGTGTTGGGATTCTCCCATATCACTTGGCCTTTGAGTCAGATTATTACGGGCGAGGTGAAAGAAAAGTTTTCCTAGTCCGAGTCCCAACATAAGGTATTCATTGAGTTGAAGCACCGACTCTTCTCTACACTAGTACTCACACTACCAAACCTGCATCAACAATTTGAAATCAAGACAGACACCTTAGACTATGCTATTGGTGTAGTCCTTAGCTAGCATGGGCATCTAGTGGCCTACCATAGTGAGACACTTTCCAATATAATTTGGAAGTACCCCATCTATGATAAGAAATGGATTCCATCATGGAGGATTTCCAACAATGGAAGCATTACATTCTAGGGAAGGATACGGTCATCCACACTGATCACCAACCTCTTGAGTTTATACAGACACAAGGGAAGTTGTAGAATGATCAACATCAGAAGTGGTCTACATATCTGCAACAATTCCACTTGAACATTAAATTCAGAAAGGGCAGCACCAATAATGTTGTAGACTACCTCAGCCAACCCCGAGTTGCAGCACTTACTACTGTTCTCAACTCTTGTGTCCACGAGACCTCTAGATGGACATAACTATACAAAAATGATCTATATTTTGCCTCCACATACCAGATGCTAGTATATGGAAAGAAAGTTCATGATTTCTACCTCCAGGATGCATTATTATGCTACCTAGGCCATCTCTATGTTCCTTCAAGTGAGTGTGCCAAGTTGATTTGGGAGGTGCACTATAGTCAAATCACATGACACTTTGTTGTGGAGAAAAATGTGGTTGTATTACAAAAGTACTTTTATTGGCCCAAACTCTGATTGGATGTTAGGAAATCTATCATATATTGCACTGTCTACGTTATTGCCAAGCCAACCATCAAGAATCAAGGCTTGTACACTCCTCTACCTACTCCCATCTAGCCGTGGGAATCCATTTCCATGGACTATATGTCTAGCCTCCCTTCTACCAAGCATGGTAATGACTATGTATTTTTGGTTGTGGACAAATTTTTTAAGATGGCTATATTGGCAGCCTGCAAGAAGAGTATCACATTAGAGGAAATTGCCAAACTCTTCTTTGAAGGAGTATGGGTACATTTTGGGATCTCGCAGACCATTATATCAAATCAGGATGGCATGTTCCTGCACACATTTTGGTCAAGCCTCTAGACACTATTGGACACCAAGCTCACCAAGTCAACTACCTTCCATCCCCAAACTGATGGTTAGACAGAGGTCATCAATAGCATGATAGTGCACATACTTCTTATGTACAACTCCAAGCATCCATGAACCTGGGATGAGAGTCTTCCTATTGTGAAACACAATTATAATAGATCTCTCCATAGCTTGACTGGTCACAGTCACTTTCAAGTGGGTCTAGGATTTCAACTATTTTTTCTAATTCACGTTGCCATGCCTCATGCGACTACACAGAAAAAATCCACACATGTATTGTCTGAGGCTAATAAAGTGACCAGATTTATTGAATGCATCCAACACATCCACTAGTAGGTTCATGACATCTTTGAGAAGTCAAATTCCAAGCACAAGAAACAATATGATCAACATCGGGTGCTACGTAAGTTTCAGGTGGGCGAAAAATTTTGGTTGCATTTGCAAAAAGAACACCTTACCAGAGTGCATCGAAAATTCAGACAGCTCCGATATGGTCCTTACACCATTACCAAGGTTGTGGGAGACAATTATTTTGAGCTCAACATTCCCCCATTCCTTGGCCTACACCCAGTGTCCAATATTGTGCACCTTTGACCATACTTCCCACCATTACTGGACACATCAGAAATTGTAGAACAATTCACACCAATAGAGTTAAACCCATATTGCATGGAACAGGAAAAATATGATTGGATTATGGATAGATAGGTCAAGAACACTCACCAATAGATTGTCCATCTATATTGGGTTTTCAAATCTAGCCAACTCCTACACCAAGTAAAGTGGCTCACCAGGGACCAAGTTCAGCAGAAGTTTCCCTATCTCATGGAGGCACTCAGCGTAATGGGGACCATTGCTTCCTAAGGGGGGAGTACTGGTACTGGTGGATATTAGTGGTCACCCACCTATTCCACTTGGCCCCCCACCACTATCTCTTTCGCTTTTTCAGTTTCCTTAATTGTAGCACAGTTTACTATTTTTGGAGTTTTTTGGGTCCTAAACTTTTGGAGCCATTTTGAGGCCCTAAACGACGTTTTTTGGAAACAACAGGGCCAACATGGGATTACTCCTAATGTTGGCCACTTAGAAGTTGTATTCCTCAGATAGATATTTCAAATGAGGTATTGTGTGCTTCAAACAGAAATTGTTTGCCAAAGTTACGACCTTGGGAATGTGATGTACCAATTTACCCAAACGACGCCCATAGTTTTGGCACTTCATCTCCCATAGTTAGGTTTTTGGATGTTTAGTGTTTTCCATTGTTTGTCAATAATAAATAGGTCTTCAAACCATATTGTAACTCAGTTCAGAGGCATGTAGCCTCCACATCTCTTCTCAGAGATAATATACCATTGCCTGAGCTAGTCTTATTTCCATTATGTTTGTAAGCATAGTTCAGTATTTGATGTTAATGAAATAAAGTTTTATTTCAGCTTCATCTATGTATTTATGGTTAAATCTATAATTTTTTGTGTTCCTATTTAAGTTTGGATCAATGGTATCAAATCAGTCTACTCTTTCTTTGTTTTTCTTTGCATGTCCCAATCGAGGTCAGGATATAAGGAGTTAGGGCTCAAACAGGTCGAACCTTTGTAAGGCCGGCCTCAAAAATCCCTACGGCTTCTCATGGCAGAAGAGAAGAAAGTCAAGGGGGTAGGATATACTTTCAAACTCTTGCTCAAAGAAGCCCTCAAGCAACAAAGGAACATGATGGTGGACAACTTTTCCCAAATCCTTCAGCACCTACCCAAGGGTGATGCATCTCCTTCCAACAACTACTCTGCAAGCACCACACCATTTAAGGTACAAGTTAACTTTGACATCCCCTTATTTGAGGGTCATATAGATGTGAACAACATAAATAAATGTTTAGAACTGCTAGAAGGATATTTTTGTGTTCATGATTTTTCTAGCTAGGAAATGTTACACAGTAGTTTGTCACTGTCCTCATCTCAGTCCCTTCGCTGTGTCATGTGTCAAATAAACATGTTCATATCTTCCCACTCATGAAAGAATATTAAGAAAATGCTCTCTGATGCTGAAAGTTGACCCTTATTCCCTAAGTTTCTGCCTCGTCGTGAATAAGACTTTAATATATGCGACGATCCCCTATCAAAAATAGTCTTATCATGACACCGTCGCAGGTGTAAACCTGTTTCCTGCGACAGTCAAATTTTAGGGCCTGGCATGAGGCTTCCAGCTCTTTATTGTGATGATTGGTCTGCATGCATTGCCTTCTTGCAATGTCGTCACTAAGACTTAGTCTACAACTAGTGATGATCCAAATTGGGTGAATTTGTTCAAACAGTCGGTCTTCTGGATGTCTCTAGAGCTGGTTGTTGGGTTAGTTTGGGTCACCCTTCCTCCTCTAGGATGGTGGTTCCGTCTTTTGTGCAACGTCCCTTGAGGATAATATCCCTCTCCCTCATTTCATGGAGATTCCTTCTCTTATAAATCACTCACCATTGCTATGATCTACTAGTTCTTTTGATTAGACAATGCTACCGGTTCTTTGAGTTTAGTAGATAGCTTTGGTGTGAGTGTGACAAGTGTGGGATTGCTAATAGTTTGGTAAGAGGTTGTGGAGTGCCTAAACTTTGTATTAAAGCTTGTGAGCGAGAGAGAGATATTGTATATTTGGGAGACCCATTTGAGATTGAATGCTTGAAGAAACATACTGGCTAGACCCTCCGAGAAGGCTTGCGATGTCAAGACTTGGTTGTAAGCTTTGCTCTTGATTCATTTTAATACAATCAATGATGATTTCCTATATCTTGTGTACATTTACTTGATAGCTTATGATTTCTTGACTTTATAAGTAAATAGATCATTGTTTTTCTCAATTACGTGCTCTATTATTTTCTTGTGGTGTTTCAGGTTAATTGCTCATTGAGGAGAAGGAAACAGAAGCTGGAGTAGTGCAATGGAATGTCATCAACCATCGGTTTGAGGTAGGCCTCCAATGATGACTATTTAAGGGAATCGATTGTTGTTTTTTCTTTGCTGTGACTAGACCCACTCTAGGGCTAGAAGGGTTGCCTCTATCCACAGAGGGAACACTTTCCTACTTCACAAGTTGACAACTTCACCTCCTAAATTCACTAGTCTTGTTTATCCCCTGTTGTTTTCCTCTTGCCCATCAGTTTGTTTTAATTGCTTTTGGTTAAAGGTATTGTCGCCTTGGTTTCATTGAGTGAATCTTGTGTTTTGACCTAGCTCTTTCAAGTTTTTTTTGAATCATCTGCCCAGGTTGCTTGTCTATCCAAGGTTCATTCGCAACTGTCTTATTGATTTGCTTGAAGCTTTTTCATTACTTGTTTTTGCTGGTTGATTTTTAGTGTTGAGTATTGAATCAATTTTAGATATTAATTTGATTTCTTCACTGCCAAGCATAGATCACAATTGTTTGGGTCGATTAGTTCACACTTGCTTGTTTGTCTCTTTGAATTTCAAAACAATCAAAATCAAAAGATTGCATTCATTTAGTATACGAAAGTGAAAGTACATTTGCATTTCAAATTTTCATGCTTGAGAAATTGGAAAGCAAACTTTAAATCTATCATTAGTAGTATTGATGCACTGTAGGATTGATGTGTTAATGCATTGTGTTTCTTAGCGCTTACATTTGCTTGTCTTGGTTTGGGAATGAACTTTCTACCTCTCTGTAAGTAGGTGTTCATCAAAATGAAAGATGCTTTACTCATTCTAGTTTCATCCTAGGGTTTTTGATATACATACGGTAGGGCCTAGAAATTGAAACCTAATTCAAGATAAACTATAAAATGAACTGAATGAACTTAACAATGCATTGGAACATAACACACATTATTTAGAGGTCTAGGCTAGAGACGTGCTCCGACGTTGTTAAACCTAGTCACTATTGCTTTCACTTAAGGTTGGGCGATTCCTCCTTTTGTGACTCAATAGCCGCTAGTACGGACTTGTGCTCCCAGTACCATCAAGTATATGTTGGGAGACCCCACTAGGTTATCATCCTACATCCATAGGAAGCCGTGTCTACCGCCCTACAAACTGTAACACACCGAACATAGCATCCGGAAAGATTGACTGCCGTACAGAAAATCCTTGGTTTTCATTTGATGACCAAGGTGTATATGTAGTTTTACGAGGTGTTTGGAAACCTTTTGCCTAGTTCTCCAGAGTAGTCACTTTCGTTCCTTTTCAGACTCCTTAAAAGAAAAGGTCCATCTGAGCACTTTTCATTTCAGGCTCATTAAATATTCGAAGGTGGCTAGTCATCTTTTGTCCTTTTCTCGACTCTATAAAAATGAAAAGGTCAAGTTCTGTTCCTGTGTCTTAAAATTTATTCGGCCACATTCACATTTACCTTGTTAAATCTTGATTGCATTTCAGTTTGCATAGGATTGTTTTCCTTACTCGTTTATTTTTTCCCTACAACTTTTGAGTTAAATCATCTTGGCAGAATCACCGATCCCATCTCCCGTACCAAGTGACCAAGGCTCTCCATATTTTGTCGCTTCTGAGGTATCAATTGTTAGTGATACTCTTCCTGTTATTCCCAATATCCAACCGCTTAACACTCGCACTCCGAAAGATGAGTTTTACAATATTCATTGGAACCCTATTTTGGAGCCTTCCGAAGAAGACTTTCCCGTTACTCGTTTTGGTGTTTCAGTCCCCATGTCTTCCTCTGACATGGATGATACGAACCCCATCTATGGTGAAGAGACTCTTATGTCAAGTGGTGAAATCCCTAGACCTATGGAAACTTCACCCTTCTATGTCACCCCTCTTGGTATCACATTACCTTTGCATTACCATGCTTTCGCTGATGTCACGAGTTCTAGATCTCCCCTTACGAGTTCCATGTGGTCTCGTACCGTCACTCCGACCTTGGAGCCTTTTACACCCCAGATTCACAATGTGACTGTCACATCTATCCCGACTATTCCGATTGTTTGTGTGGCTTCTTCGACTCTCATTGTCAGTGTCGTCACTGCATCTTCAGTCGTGACCACTATTGCTGGACCTTCAATTGGTCCTATTGGTGGTGGTCTGTCGACCTCGACATCTGGAGTTGTTAATCCCACCCATAGTGCCCCACCTTCTTCTGGTTCCATTCTAGCAGGGGGGGCATATGACCAATATTTGAAAGCTCTTCAGAATCCGGATCCGTAGAATCCATTTCATTATTACGATTCTCGAGGAGCCCATATTTATCACCCTGGACCCATCCCATCTCAACCTACGGTTGAGGTTTTGGTTTCGTTTTCTATTGCTTGGGGCCCAACCAGTTATCACAGTGGCCAAGCACAGCCTTCAAATTGTCAAGGTCCACCCTATCAAGGTCAACCATCTTACGAGCATCCGCCTTACGGACAGTCGTATTACAGGAAACCTTATCCAGGGAAACCTATTGGCCCACAAGGACAACCCTTACAGGGACAACCTTCGGCCTTCAGTGGTTCTTCTTTCACTTACTTCGGGCAACCTTCTGGCAACACAGGACAACCTTACATCCAACAAGGTCAACCTGGTACCCAGCAAGGTCATCCTTCTGGACAAGTAGGTCAACCTCAAATCCAGCAAGGCCAACCCACTGTCTAGCATGTCCTATCTTCTAGATAAGTTGGTCAGCCTCAAATCTAGCAAGTCAAACCAATTGTTCAGCCTACTCAACCATCTAGTCAGTCAGGTCAACCGTCAATTCTGCAAGGTTAACCCGCTACCCAGCAAGCTCAACCTTCTGGACAAATGGGTCAACCTCAGTCTCAACCAGGCTAACCTTCTAGCCAAATGGGTCAGCCTCATTTTTTACAAGGACATCTGTCTGGGCCAGCTCAACTGAGCACTCAAACACTTGTTTATTCTCAAGCTCCACCAGGTTTTCAGACCCAATTTGGGCTCCAGATCCAATCCAATCTTCAAACACAAGTTGGTTTTAAAACCTAACCTACTTATCAAATGCAGCCTAGTCCCCAGGGACAGTTTGGAGCCCAACCATCATATGGTTTCCAGCAACCCCAAGGGCAACCTTAAATTGCCTCGTACCAAAATTATCAATAGCCATAGGTTAACCCTTATCATAATTTTCAGCAACCATACATTGCTCCTGTTGTTCAGGTTGGTAATCAGTGGGCTGCTGGTGATCCAAACCAGAGTCAAACATCTAGTTACAATTATAATCCTTACAAACAAAACCCTAAAGGGCCAAATCTGTCCGGGGAAAATTAGTGGGGGCAGCTGGGAACTGGATGGAATTCTAACCCTATTTCATATCCGCAGCCTCAGATGTCCTTCAACCCTCAATTACCCTTTTTGGTGACATTGGAATTATCGGATGTGTCCAAACTGACAAATGATCCCATTCTTCATAATCCGTATTGGCCACCAGTTCCAACTAAGATTCCCAGTGATTGTCCCAAAATCGATGGTAAGGAAGGAGAAGATCCTCAAGCTCATGGCATGACCTATCACCTATGGTGTTCATATAATTCATGGTTCAAAATTTCCATCCAGGTCCATTAGTTCCAAAGGACTCTCACTAGCTCTGCTGCCAAATGGTATATTGAGCTAGCTCACGGAACTTTTCAGGACTTTAACTCACTTGCTATGGCATTTTTAACTCATTTTCAGTTGCTGATTCGATATGAAATGGGAACACACCTCCTAAAATCCTTGAAACAAGACACGTCCACGCACATCTCCAATCATATCCATGAATGGGGGAGGCGTCGTCGTCTTATTAAGTTCTGGATCCCCAACCAGCTTCTAACTGACTGGTTTACAACCTCGTTCATCATTTCGATAGCCCAGAACATTGCTATGGGGGCATGTGTAACTGAAGAGTAGGCTATTACACATGCTCAGTATCTTGACTTGGTTTATTGCCAGTCCAGTACGTTATAGATTATTTGCCTGATGCTCCAAGATCTGGAACTTCCAAAGCTCCGTCAACACCATCTGTTGATGGTGTCATTGGTTCCATTAATGCGTCCTCCAAAAAAGTTTCCGCGAACCCTACAAAGCAAAAGTCTACTGATCCAAATGAAAATGATTCTCAGGCTTCGCCCAATCCTAGTAAAACTTCTGAAGTTAACGCCATCTAGTCCACCGCGACGGACAAAACTTCAAAAGGTAAGAAGAAGGGAAAAGGAAAGAATAAAGTCGATCAAGCAAAGCAGGATCCCCCTAAGCCCCCGACCGAGGAAGGCGCCAAACGCAAGCCTAAGTATGCTTGTCACATTTGCAACGAGGATCACTATACTAAAGACTACCCTAGGTGGTCTGAAGTTAGTCATTTGCTAAAAGGCACCCCTGGGACTCCTGTTGTGCTCAAAGAGCCTTTTCCTTCACAACAGACTCAAATGGTAGCTGATCCATCTCAATCCTCTTCCACCTTCGGCTCTCAAGTCTTTATGGCTGGGACGATTTCCATCCATATTAGTACATGGTCAAAAGAATATCCTTCACCTACTGGGAAGGAAACTGAGGTCCCCTCTAGTATTCCTTGTCCAGTACTGGTCCGCTCCATATCGAGCGACCTAGTACTGAGTCAGTCATTAGACCTCCTCCCAAAGGAGTGCTCTGAAAGTCTTCCTACAACCCTAATGCTCATGTTGCACATCACTGTAGCATCGTTGAGGACTTAGCCCAAGCTCCTTCGACTATGTCCGCATTCGAAGTCCTCCAGAGCTGTCCCTCCCAGAGGAAGTCTTTGCTATCATCCATTGGTGGCATTAACCTATCTGACTCGGATTTGATCACTTTTGACTTGGATAATCCTGTAATGAGAATGCCTCACTAGATTGCCTTCCTCATTTAGGTCATCATCAACTCTAAGAATATTCACCGCACTGTAATTGATGAGAGCACTTCCACTTGCATTATGTCTGTGGCTTGTTGGAAGGCTATTGGTTCTCTGACCCTGAGTCAGTATCCCAATACCTTGGAAGCCTTTGATGGGAGAGATTCCCATGTTATGGTATCCTCCCGCATTTTCCTATTACCTTGTAAGGGAAGATAGTTGAAGTTAAGTTTGAATTTGTCGATGCGAGTTTAACTTACAACCTCCTCTTAGGACAAAGCTGGACATACGCCATGCAAGCCGTGGCTTCATCTCTAATTCGTGTCCTTCATTTTCCCCATCAAGGGAAACTTTTCTCAGTAGACTAGTTGTCCTTATTCACTTCTTCTTCTTCCGATGGCAACATGCCTTTTGTGGAGCATACCTCTGTTCTGTATGAGAGTGTGGGTGCTAGAATTTTTAAAGATTTTGTCCTTATGGGTGTTTTTAAGCTCCCACCTCCCAACATCACTCCCATTAATATGATCTCTATCCATTTTGATCCTTGGGTCCTTCCTCACGTTGATTAGGTAGAATCTTGGGGCGATGTCATGCTGTTGAGTCCTACCAAGCTCAACTATGTCGAGATTGTTTCTGCATCGGCTCCATCTTCTGAACCTGCTCCTTCAAACAGGGCTCTTGACACATATATCCAATCCGCTTGGCTTGGAGACAACGCTTCTTCAAATCCATTACAAGAAATCTTTCCTTCTGATGAAGCGATCATCGAGACTATGTCTTTCAAGGAACCTCCTTGGTTTGATCATCACCATCATTCCTCATTTCTCCCTAGCCATGGGGCTATGATTACCTGTCTTGAGCAGTTTTCCTCCTGTGTCCTCTCCCAACCCCTTCAGACACCTATTCAAATCCATCAAGTTTTCTCTGAAGGCAATATGGGGAACATTACGCAAACCACTCCTATCAACATCTCTGTTAAACCACGGGTTGTCGAGCATATTCACATTGGAGTAACATGTACTCCAAATGAAATTCAACTTTATATCGATCTTTCTAGAGAATTTCGTCATGTTTTTGCTTGGTCGTATGAAGAGATGTCTGACATTGATCCTATCATTGTGGTGCATGAAATACCTATGTGTCCAGGTGCTAAACCTGTTCGACAACATTTACGCCCAGTGCACACCTGGAAGGCTGCAGCTATTAAAGCAAAAGTTGAAAAACTTCCTAGAGCAGGGTTTATTTACCATATCCCACTCACAGATTGGGTTTCTAATATTGTCCCTGTGACCAAGAAATAGGGCACTATTAGGATGTGTATTGATTATCATGACATTAATCATGCCTATCCCAAAGATAACTACCCTACACCTTTCATTGACCAACTCATTGATGATTGTGCTGGAAGTGAGATTTATTCATTTATGGACAACTTTTCTAGTTATAACCAGATCAATATATCAGTAGTGGATCAACACAAAACTGCCTTCATCTTCCCGTGGGTACCTTCATCTATAAGAAGCCCCCTTTCAGTCTTAAAAATGTTGGTGCTACCTTCCAACATGCAATGTCTTATGCATTCCATGTTATTTGTCACATTGTGCAGCCTTACCTGGGTGACCTTCCAACTCATTCAGCAAAGTGCCATGACCATCTGAATCATCTTCGCAAAATTTTTCTTCGCTATCGACACTATCATATCTGTCTTAATCCACATAAATGTGTCTTCTGCATTAGATGCGGCAGACTTCTTGGGTTTGTCATCTCCAAAGTGGGCATCTGCCTAGATCCCCTTAAGGTTGAAGCCATTTTGAATCTTCCTCCCCCTACTTCTTTGCAACAATTGTAGAGTTTGTAGGGTAAAGCAATTTTTTTACACCATTTTATTCCAAACTATGCTAAGTTTCCAAGGGCTATATGCGGTTATTAAAGCGGGATACTTCCTTTGTCTGGGATGCCGCTGCACAAGAGTCATTTGAGCAACTCAAGGAACTCCTTGTTTCTTCTTTGTTGTTACATTCGACTGATTATCACCGCAACTATACTCTTTAACTAGTTGCCACCGATAGCACCATCGGCATGGTTTTGGTCCAAGATAGTGACGATGGTACCGAGCATGTTGTTTATTATCTCAGCCACAATTTACTTGACACGGAAACTTGATATGCCTATGTTGAGAAGTTGGAATTGGCAGTCGTTCATGTCGTCCAACGTTTCCGCCATCATATACTATTGTCTACGACGACAGTGATTTCTGACTGCAACCTGATGACGTACATCTTGTCACGTCAGTTGTGGGGGGGCAAATACTCAAAATGGATTGTCATCCTTCAAGAGTTTGACTTGGATTTTGCTACGGCCAAGTCTAAGAAATACCTCGTTTTTTATGATTTGCTCTACTCACTACCATCTGCTACTGCACCCTCTTGAGTAGAACACCATATTCTGGATGAGTCTATGTTCTTGATTAGCATCCTCGATCCCTGGTACGGGGATATCATTGTCTACCTTTAGACATACTCCTTTCATCCTGATTTGTCCAAGGATGCTTGGCGACGTATTCACTATCATTTCCAGCCTTATCAGATTATCAGGGACACCCTGTACCATCTCGGTGTTGATTCTATTCTCTGTCGTTGTCTGACATTTGAGGAAGCCGAATGAGTTTTAAATGATTGCCACTCTAGTGCATGTGGTGGTCATATGTCCGGGTATGCTACTACTCAAAAGATCCTCCGCGCTGGTTATTTTTTGCCATCTATTTTTAAGGATTGCATTCTCGCCATCGGCTCTTGTCATGCATGCCAAGTATACCAATAGAAGGTGCACGCACCTCCCTCTCCTTTACACCTTGTCATTATTGTTGGCCCTTTTGCCAAATGGGGCATTGATTATATGACCTATAATGCTCGCTCAGCTGGGGGAATGGGTATATCATCGTTGTCGTCGATTATTTCACGAAATGGGTTGAGGCGATGCCTACATTATCTGATGATGGTAAGATAGTGGCTCAATTTTTATTCAATCATATAATTTCTCACTTCGGAGTCCCTCAGGCTATTGTCAATGATTTCTATTCTCATTTCTGTAATCATATGATGACTGAGTTAACAACCTAGCTAGGCTTGCATCATGATAGTTTGACGCCATATTATCCTCAGGCCAATGGCAGGGTAGAAGTTGTCAACAAAGTTTTAGTCACGATGCTTCAGCACACCATTGGCATGCACAAGTCCAACTGGCATTTGATGTTTTTTTTTGCGTTATGGGCCTACTGAACTTTAGTGAAGGACACCACTAGATTCACCCTGTTTCAATTGGCTTACAGTCTGGAGGCTACCCTTCCGATTAAATGTGAGATCCCTTCCCTTAAATTAGCTGTCGAATTTCTCCCAAACACTACTCCGGTAGAATAACATCTTCTTTACCTAGAGCGGTTAGACGAGACCCGTCGACTAGCCTCTTTAGTCATTGAAGAGCAGAAGAAGAGAGTGAAAACTCATTTCAACCAAGCTATCAACCCTCGTTCGAGATCTAGTCCTACTCTATGATCAAGCAAATGATAAGCTGGGGGAAGGCAAATTCAAGCCTATGTGGCATGGGCCTTACATTGTGAAATGCGTTTTACAAAAAGGGGCCTATGAGCTTATTGATTATGAAGGGAATCCTCTAGATAAGCCCCAGAATGGGCTTTATCTAAAGAAATATTATTCATGAATTTTCATGCATCTGCCATGTACATATGTGTGTTTTTAGTGTGTGTTTTCATGTATGGCTTGGTGTGTCTTTTTACTTCTTGTGCAGATGTCTGGTGCACCTTATGTTGGTTTCGCTAATGGTGCCTACCGTAGTACTTGGAACCTTTCATCTACAACATGGGTGATCTACGATCCTCACGGTGAGTTAGTAGAACTTCAAGGTGTTTGTATGGGTTGAACCACAAACAATTTCATTGAATATAGCGCTCTCATTGAGTTACTGACCGAGGCTATTAACCTCGATATTCGTGCATTGATTGTGAATATGGATTCTCAACTTGTTTTCCACCAACTTAACAGGCGTTATTCCATCAGAGATCATTGTATTTTAAGGTAGTATTTACATGTTATATTATTGGAAAGAAATTTTGATTTTATCACATATCAACACATTACAAGAATATTAAACACATTAATTGATGCATTAGCAAATCATGTATTAGACATACATTTACGCAACATGTAATTAAACATTGTATAGAAGCATTAAGACACAGTAATAAGCCATAGATAGCATATATATATATATTATATATATACTTAATATATATATATTATATAATAATATATATATATTGTGTGGCACACCGAGGTGCTCAAAAAATAAGTGTGTACATCAAAAAATAGAGTCTTTCTTCACAATACATCCGAGACACACGTCTCTAAAAAATAGCAGAAAGTAAAGCCTAGGTGTCTCTAATGGTGAGTTCTGCTCTCTATAGCAGGCCACTACCCGCATGACTCATTTCAAGAGCCTGTGTATCTTAGGTGTTATTCCGACTATATGTCTCTGATACTCCACTGGGACCTCCTTGATCCCCCTGTAGTCTGGGATCCTGTAAGTCAGGCCCTCAAGGTTACGGGCAATATCCTCTTCTCTATCACTGCCAAGTGCACTAAATCCAGCTCTCTATTACCCTCTAGGTCCCTCTGTGCCTCAGGAACCAGTCCTACGGTCTCTTTGGTCCCACATCTTCAAGTAACATAGAGACGACCATGAAGACATATGCATGGGAAAATCCAAAAACGTCATAAAAAACAAAACACATAAATAGTGTGGTGTTTGACCAAGTGTTTTACCTCCCTCATCCCACTACTCACTAGGCAGAAGCATCATGTCAGGGTATTCACGGAAATCTGTGCTTGCATATGGCCAATCCTCAATGATGACCTTCTGACGGTCCATCCACTCTCAAAACAACACTCCCCATGATACTGGTCGGCCACCCCCCCTCGTGGCATAACATGTGCCCATCAGGTGATACGAGTCTCCCGCGGTCCAAGCACATATAGGTCCATATCCTATAGCTAAAGGGATGGCACCTACTCCAGCATGAGAAAGAATTAGAATGGATCCGTATCTGAACTGTTTAGTCTCCCCTCGTCGGCACTTAGTAAGCTGCCTCTTCATGTTAATGGACACTGCCTTGGCACAATTATACATGGTCGAAGTGAGGCAATCAAGGGCCAGCTGAAGATGGGTCTTCATCACCTCATGCTGTGCCTGAGAGCCCACTACTCTCGTGACCATAAATAGTACTACGCGAAGGGTCAAATCCCCCACTGTTGGGATCTGTAGCTTCCCACTAGTGGATGATTTTCGCGCCCCTGGGCATACCCGCACTATCAGCATATCAAGGGTCTCACCGGCAACCCATGTGCCATCTAAGATCGGTCTCTCATCGCAACGGGACAAACCGGTTAGGAAGTATATGTCTATTGCATCGAACTCAATGTCCTTTCCACGAATGACAAATTTCCCCTCTATCAAGTTCCATGAGTGGATCAGCAGCTCGAGTAGGTCTGGCTGTGCTCGAAGATGTGGTGTAAGGAAAAATTTCAGTAATCCACAATCACAGAGGGCTCTTCTGCACTCAGGATTGTTAAATGCCTATTCATCGTTGTCATCATGGGTTCTTTCCTATCGTACGAATGCCATTTTTCCCTGCGATGAAGGAAAAAATAATTAGAACCTTTTCCATTAGCTTAAATGCACAATTTATAAAAAAATCAATCTCTACGGCGCCATCGTGGCTGTTTTTCAAATAGCAACGACAAGGCATTTTTTCCTTGATCGTCGCGAGAGTACATCTATCTCTAGTGAAAATCTCGATGGTGGTGTGTGTTAGCATGCTCAGTCGTCGCTAACCCAAGCGGATTTTCCACGATGACCGAGAGGTGGATTTGGAACTAAAAATCCACCTAAAACCACCTATGAAACATGAAATTGACTGAAAAACCATAGAAATGCAGCGCAAAATAGGGTTTACTTACTTGGTAGAGATCTCGAATTAGATGGTCGATCACTGATGCCTGAATTGAACTCTGAACTTCACACAGGTTTGCACTCAAAATCATCAAAGGTAAAAAACTCAAAGGGTAAATGTGAAAAATGAATTACCATAGACCCCTTTTATAGTGCTTTTTCCAAAATTTTTAAGGTTTTGCACTATAGGGTTTAGGTTTTTACCATTTAGTTTAAATATTGTTTAGGATTTTGAGTTTTTAACCTAATTTCCAAGTATATAATGTATTTGCATCGAACGGATCTTATGATGTGGTTTTTTGTACAGACACAAGGATGGCGGGTACATTTAATGAGTTATATATGCTTTGTCCATATTTTCTAAAATTCCTCTTTAATCTCTTTTCCAACTTACAAAAGAAGAAAAGATTTTCGAGTTTTCCTTTTTGACTCGTTAAACGGAATAAAAGGCGGTCCACTTTCAGCTCTTTTCTAACCATATAAACATGAAAATATTTCCGACCTTTTGTCGTTTCAAGTTTGAGACCGGTTATGAAACGATGTGTCTTCGATCGCTTTTTTACTTTTTTTAGATTGAGACCAATAATTACAAAAAGTACTCCTTGATCGTAATGGTCAAGTGGTTCTCTCAAGTATTATTTTATACGTTTTTAGGCTCGAGAGACACAAATTTATGAAAAAGGACCCCCGTGGAATTTTCTTTTCCGTGTCTCTTTAAAACTCTCTAAACATGAAAAAGACTCTGAGTTCTCCTTATGTTGGACTCATTAAACCTTGACGACATTGGACTCATCACCATGACGAGACTCGAGCTTCTCCTCCCTAGGGCTCGTTAAACTATTACTATATTGGATTCATCTGAAGGTCGAACTGATATTACAAGCATATGATATCCCCTTCAAGCTTGTTTTCAAAAATAGTTGGGGTACTCACCAACAATGGTGGGGGGAAATTTGGAAGTCATCGTTGGTTACCTACGGCAGTTAGTCACTCTTGAACATCGACACTTTTTCTTCTCGTTGGGTTGCGATACCCTCACATTGTCATTGGCCTTCTAGGGTTTTGGGTTGCCATTCTGCTTCATTCCATTTGATCCATGTTGTCTCCATCAGACCTCCGATCCCTTGGTACCAATATGCTACCACCCTCCGGAGTCGTGTCATCGGCATGTTCAAGAGTATAATCCATCTGTAGTTCACACCCTTACCTCCTCCTCTGATACTCTATTTCATGATCTACCACTTGTTCCTTATCTTGCGTCGTTGATGGGGGAAACATTATGGCCCTCCTGCGACGGTTTGTCTCCTATCGACACTAGCTCATTATCGAGGAGATTGGTCTAGAGATTCCCTTTAGTACCTTGGAGCTTGCATGCCTCAATGGCAAGTTCTTCATGCCTGATGACAGACTTCCATCATTGGTCTTTGATTGGGTGATTCCATGAGTGTTCGACTTCAGCTCATTTTTCACACTTAGTGGATTGTACTGGGCAGTACCTTGAGAGCCATTGGCATTATTGGTGGTTTCTCTCATGCTTGTTAACGATTTTCATCATTGACCGGTAATCAAGTGACTTTCTATCATGCTCGACTTCAGCACATCTGTTCACATGCTAGAATTTGTACTATGATTGGTTTAGTTTCAAGACCCCGGGCTAAGATTACATATGTTTGGGCTGTGTGGATTGGTTCTTGATTATATACATGACTCTTTTATTGGATGGTTGTGACCATACCTAAGTCTTCATGGATGGCTGCGACCATTTCTTTATCATTATATATGGTCTTATCAACTGGGTGGCTGCATCCATACCACAGACCAAATTTAATATGTCTTTTGGATGGTTGCGCCCATGCCTAGACTACATGTATTTCACTATCAAAGATATCAGTTGTACTTGCGCCTGCAAGTTCGTCAAGGTGGTGTTCCAATTCAGACAATTTTTGTAAAGCATTTCACCCCTCCCACTCTCTTGGGCTTCATTCTTTAGGGGGCATCTATTACACCGTAATTTGTCACTATCCTCATCTTAGTCCCTCTACTATGTCATGTGTCAAATAAACATGTTCATATCTTCTTTGATGCTAAAAGTTTACCGTTATTCCCTAAGTTTCTACCTCGTCATGAGTAAGACTTTAATATACGTGACAATCCCCTATCAAAAATAGTCTCATCACGACACCGTCGTAGGTG
This sequence comes from Pinus taeda, assembly GCA_000404065.3. Lineage (NCBI taxonomy): Eukaryota > Viridiplantae > Streptophyta > Pinopsida > Pinales > Pinaceae > Pinus > Pinus taeda. The sequence goes on from APFE031408338.1 coordinate 249,236, forward strand.
TACAACTATTTCTCGCAACGGTCAAAATTTAGGGCCTGGTGCGAGGCTACCAGCTATTTATCACGACGATTGGTCTGCACGCATTGCCTCCTTGCGAAGCCACCGCTGAGACTTAGTCTACGACTAGCGACAATCCAGATTGGGTAAATTTGTTCAAACAGACGGCCTTCTGGATGTCTCTAGAGCTGGTTGTTAGGTCAGTTTGGGTTGCCCTTCCTCCTTTAGGATGGTGGTTCCGTCTTTTTTGCAACCTCCCTTGAGGATAAGCTCCCTCTCCCTCATTTAATGGAGACTCCTTCTCCTATAAAATCACTCACCATTGCTATGATCTGCTAGTTCTTTTGGTTGGACAGTGTTGCTGGTTCTTTAAGTTTAGTAGATAACTTTGGTATGAGTGTGACAAGTGTGTGATTGCTAATAGTTTGGTAAGAGGTTGTGGAGTGCCTAAGCTTTGTATTAAAGCTTGTGAGTGAGAGAGAGATATTGTCTATTTGGGAGACCCATTTGAGAGTAAATGCTTGAAGAAACATGCTGGTTGGACCCTTTGAGAAGGCTTGTAACGTCAAGACTTGGTTGTAAGCTTTGCTCTTGATTCATTTTAATACAATCAATGATGATTTCCTATATCTTGTGTACATTTACTTGATAGCTTATGATTTCTTGAATTTATAAGTAAATAGATCATTGTTGTTCTTGATTACATGCTCTGTTTTTTTCTTGTGGTGTTTCAGGTTAATTGCTCATTGAGGAGAAGGAAACGGAAGCTGGAAGAGCACAATGAAACATCATCAACCACCGGTTTGAGGTAGGCCTCCAATAATGACTATTTAAGGGAATCAATTATTGTTTTGTCTTTGCTATGACTAGACCCACTCTAGGACTAGAGGGGTTGCCTCTGTCCGCAGAGGGAACACTTTCCTATTCCACAGGAAATGATTACTTTTTCTCTTCCCAAAGTCACCCCCCACATCAAGGACTAGTTGGAAACTTACTGCGAGAAGAAGGAAAAACGTATACCCTCACTATTTTCAGTCACACCCAATGGAATTCATTTCGAGATGCCATCAAGGAGAAGTACTACCCTATTGGGAGCTATGAGGATAAATACACAAAGTGGACCACACTGCGTAAGTGAAGGGAACAAGACATGTCAGAGTTTACCAATTTTTTTCATACCCTTCACACGAAGTTGGGTATCAATGATCCGAATCGAATCCACAAAAGACTGTCAAGAACTTTGACTATATCGAGTTGAACAAATCTCTAATGAAATCCAAAACAACATCAAAAACACCCTGAACCAATGGCCATGGCAACCGGCGCAGAACGACGAGGACCTTGGTCAAAGTGCGCTGATCAAGGCCCGTGGAGACTACGTAGGAGGTCAAAACAGCCCCTGGGAGCCTCGGATTGGGAAAGGACGCAATTTTGATGTGCGATTAGCACTTAGCACTAATCGCGCATCGCTAGCAAATAGGGCTGAAATGGGGAAGCCTTAAGCACTCCGTCACGTTGGGAGCCAAAGAACTGCGGGCGGAGAAAGAAAAAGCACTAAAGGAAAAAGGCGAGACCCGCGCCCTGGAAATTGGCAGTTTTGATCGAGGTGCCATTGAAGGGTAAGAGGTTTTGGACAAGATCAGAGCGATCCCACTCAGCGATCTACGCATGGCAGCGGAGGTGAGAGAAAAACCATCGTGATCACGCGTTATCGGTTGAGCAAGTCAACCACGCTCGACGTGCATATGACGTTGGATCTAGAGGAGCCCAGATCGAACGGCTGAGACTGCACCCGATAGAAAGAAGCGGAATCGACAGGGAATTAAGCAGTGATTTAAAGGGATTTTGAATCCGTTGACCACCATGGTGGAGAAAGAACGTATCCACAACATAACCGAAGAAATGAATCGACGAGCAAGTTGGTGCTGTTTTGACGGGGACATGTGGCACTTCTTGAGCGTTCATGCCGACGCTAAACATGGAACTCCAAGCGCAGCTGCAGAAGGAGAATCGACACACGCAGGAGATGAACCGAACTGGCATAGGGATTGAATGGTTAAATCCATGAACAGAGACAGTCGAAAGAGAAGAGAGGATTTTGGAGAATAATCCAAAACGAACAAGAGAGACAGTGAACAGTGAACCCTGAGAGGAGGATTGAACACAGAGAACAGTAAAGCCGAGCAGAGGAGACAGAGGGCCAAGCTGACCATAGGTAGTATTGAGCACCAAAGAGCTTGAAGATTCGAGCCTTCCCGTAGAGGAATCTGTCCGGGCTAAGCATCACATTGGCTCTTTCCACTGTAGACCAAGGGTCACAGAACTGGTAGGAAGAATAAGAGTCTGTGTACTCTGAGTGGCTTGGGGAATCCAAGGACCACCCTACCTAAGGACCACCCTACCTAGAAAATTTTGCTTCAGGAGAACTCACATTGAGTCCCTGTATTGTAATTTCTCTGTTGTAAGACACAATAAAATAAGGCCACCACTGACGCTGGACTGCAGACGTAGCCCTGGAGAATAGGGTGAACTCCTTATTAAAAACTGTTTGTGTCTTGTGTTGCTTACTATATTTCTCTGTTGTCTTTCCCTTTAAATGTCTATGTATTGGCAATCTAATCGATCCGTTGTTTCAATAACACAGAACACACACCAGCACATGAGTCTGTAATACCTTTTGTTTAACAAATCTTCAACTGATGGCACTCATAGGGTGATTATCATATCAAGTGGTATCATAGCTCTAGGCTGTAAGGTTAGACAAGCTTGTGTTGGTTTAGCTATGAATGCTCACTATATCAAAGCTCAAATTAGGAGAAGGAGAGTTGGTGGAAACTAATCTTGAAATTGGGAGAGTCTATTCTCGGAAGACAATGTCAGAAGAAGGTTCTATAGGGCCAGACCCTCAATTCATAGAAATTTTCCTAGCTATAAAGTCCATGGTAGAAGAAATGTATAGGGACTTTAGAAAGCATAAGGATGAGGATTCATCAGGCTCTAAACAAGATAAATAAGAAGATGAATATCATTCCCATGATCGCTCAAAAGGAAAGGGAAAAGAAGAAAGCTTCCCTACACCTCCTAATAGCCCTGTGTATAATAAGAAAGCATCTTTGATTAAGCTAGATGTAAAATTTGATTTTCCTATATATGATGGAGAGCTAAATGCTGAAAAGTTGGACAATTGGATTAGACAAATTGATGTGTATTGCAGAGTACAAAACATAGACTCAGACAAGAGTAAGATTCAGCTGGCAAGCCTACACCTAGGAGGCATTTCCTTGTTTTGGTGGGAAGGCAGAACCCAAGTTGATATGAAGAGGCATGGTAAGACCATCTCTGTCTGGAGTGAATTTGTTTCTGCAATCAAAAAGAATTTCTATCCATTGGCCTACATGCAACAAGCCATAATGAGTTGGCAAACTCTTCGGCAGTTAAAAGGGCAAACTGTGCAAGGGTATACTCAAGAATTTAGAAAGAGAGCATTGATATTGGGCATCTTGTTAGACTCACCAAAAATTCTTTTGAAGTACATTGGTGGTCTACACAGCTACATGAGGCATACCATCCTCATGTTTAATCCCACTAGTATAGATGAGGTATTTATACAAGCTACTCATCTAGAAGCTAGAGGAAAGAATGGGAATCCAGAAGTTGGGGGACCATCCCAACCCACTGTAAGAAAGATCAAGGAGAAAAGAAAGCAGAAGTGGAAAGCAAGGAAGGCTAACACTGCACATCAAGGCAAAGCTTCATGCACTCACTGTAAAAAGGAGGGGCATGATGATGAGCACTGTTGGATTCTGCATCCAGAGCTGAGGCCTAAGGCCTAAGAAGTCTGAGGGCAAGAAGAAGAATATTGTTGCATCTATTCAGAGAGATTTGGGGTCAGACTCGGGAGATGAAACAATCATTGTAGCCACAGGTATAAAAGGTAAGAATTTTGAACCATCTACTAGTAATTCTGCTCAATCTGTTATTGATGAAGAACATGAGAGAAAAAGACATGAGCTTTTCCATATTTGAGTTATTTCCAAAAATCAAAAGATTGATACTTTGTTTGAT
>APFE031408338.1:254733-269857 GCA_000404065.3 Pinus taeda
AAGTCTGCTACAGAAGAGAGAAGCTTCTTAGGAGCAGCACAATATTGGAGGAAGTTCATTTCAAATTTTTCCTCAATTGCAGCTCCCTTACATGCTTTGACAGGATTGAACAAGGTGTTTCAATGGGGAGGCAAATAGCAGAAAGCCTTCGACACCTTGAAATAAAAAATTAGTATAGCACCTGTACTAGCACTACCAAATCTACAAAGACCATTTGCGATCCAAACTAATGCCAGTGACTATGCCATGGGAGCAGTGTTGACACAGGATGGTAAACCCATATGTTATCATTCTGAGACTTTTAATCCTGCAGTAGTTAACTATCCTACATATGATAAAGAATTGTATGCATTAGTTCAGAGTGTGAAAAAGTGGAAACATTATCTAATGGGCAAAGAAATAGTAATACATATTGATCATCAGCCACATCAATATCTACACTCCCAAACTAAATTTCAGCAATCAAGACATTACAGATGGATGGGGTTTCTACAACAGTTTCATTTAGTCATCAAATATAAAAAGGCCATACATAACAAGGTTGCAGACATGTTATCTAGACCCATTATAAGTGCATCTACCCTACTTAAGCATAATTCTATGTTGCATGAAAGCTACATAGAACAGTATGCTCAGGATATGGACTTTAAAGATGTATATGCAACTTTGAGTCAAGGCAAAAGAGTAGAAGAATTGGACTATCATGTGAAGGACTGACTCTTATATCATTATGGGAAACTCTGCATTCCACAAACTGAGAGAGAAAAGATAATTAGGGAAGCACACACTTCTCTAATATCAGGTCAATTTGGGGTAAGTAAAACAGTTGCACAGCTGCAAAGGTTCTGCTATTGGCTGAAAATGAGTGAGACAGTTTCTAGATATGTAAAGGGGTGTGCCATGTGTGCTAAAAGCAAGCCCAGTAATAGAAAACTAGGCTTGTACACTCCCTTTCCAGTTCCTTCTCACCCTTGGGAAAGCATTTCCATGGATTTTGTTGGAGGACTTCCTAAATCTAGGAAAGGTCGTGATTATCTATATGTTGTTGTGGATAGGTTCAGAAAAATGTGTATTTTGATACCCTGTAGTAAACAGATTACAGCTGAACAAACTGCAAAATTATTCTTTGAACATGTATGGTTCATTTTGGATTACCCACTTCTATTGTATCTGATCGAGACACCCGATTTGTGGGGAAGTTTTGGTGTAGTTTGTGGGGACTAATGGACACCAAATTAAAGGAAAGCACAACTTTTCATCCACAAACAAATGGCCAGACAGAAGTAGTTAACAGGACGGTGATCCAGTTACTGAGAGGATATTGCAGCAAACATCCTAAGCTTTGGGATGAGCACTTGTGCTATGTATAGCATGCTTACAATAGAGCCAAACACTCTTCTACATGGAGATCTCCTTTTGAGACATGTTTTGGTTTCATACGAAGGTCTCCTTTGGATTTTGTCTTTGGTAAAGATACCATGGTTGATGGAAACAGTGATGTGGACAAGGCAACTAGGCTCATTGAATAGATCCAAGAGATCCACCAGGCAGTACAGGAACAACTGGAAAAGAGTCAGGACGAGTACAAGGCTAGGTATGATAAGCATCAGATGGAGCATAGTTTTCAAGTTGGAGACCAAGTCTAGCTATATATCAACAAGGGTAGAATGCAAGGTGAAGGTAAAAAGCTAAAATCTATCAAGTATGGACCCTTCAGGATACTTGAGAAGATTGGTGAGAATGCTTTTCGCCTTGATCTACCAGCTTACATGCACATCTACTCAGCCGCGAATGCAGATTGCTTGAGGTTGTTTGAACCTTCAATGATTGAGGACCCTGAAGAGTAGAGTCAATTGCCTTCTATTGATGACTTGCTACCTAAATACCTTAATGAGTTACAGGAAGACACAGTGCTGGAAAGGAAAATTAGGATGACGAGCAGTGGACACGTGGCATACCTCAGAATTGGGCTTAAGGGTTCGAAGCCGAGTAGTGCAAAGTGGATTGAGATTGGACAAGTGAGACAGCAGTTTCCTCACTTAGTCTATGCTTGAGGAAAACCAACTTTTGGTGGTCCAAAAGCCTTTTCAGTAGGGAGGTCGTGATCGAAATCGGATCCACAAAAGACTATCAAGAACTTTGACTATATCAAGTTGAACAAATCTCTAATAAAATCCAAAATAGCATCAAAAACACCCTGAACCAGTGGCCATGGTAACCGGCGCAGAACGATGAGGACCTCTGTCAAAGCGTGCTAACTGAGGCCCATGGAGACTGCACAGGAGGTCAAAACATCCCCTGGGAGCCCCAGATCGGGAAAAGGAGGCGATTTTGATGCACGTTTAGCGCTAATCGTGCATTGCTGGGAAAACAGAGCCGAAATGGGGAAGCCTTTAGCACTCGGTCACGTTGGGAGCTAGAGAACCGTGGGCGGAGAAAGAAAAAGCACTAAAGGACAAAGCCGGGACCCGTTCCCTGGAAACTGATGGTTTTGATCGGGTGCCCTTGAACGGTAAGAGGTTTTGGACAAGAGCAGAGCGATCCCACTTAGCGATCAACGCGTGGCAGCGGAGGTGAGAAAAAAACCATCGTGATCGCGTGTTATCGGTCGAGCAAGTCAACCACGCTCGACGTGTGTATGACGTTGGATCTAGAGGAGACCATATCAGACGGTTGAGATTGCGCCCGATAGAAAGAAGTGGAATCAACAGGGAATTAAGAAATGATTTAAAGAGATTTGGAATCCGTTGACTGCCATGATGGAGAAATAATGTATCCATGACATAACTGAAGAAATGAATCGACGAGCAGGTTGGCGCTGTTCTGACGGGGACACGTGGCACTTCCTGAGCGTTCATGCTGACACCGAACAAGGAACTCTAAGTGCAGTTGTAGAAGGAGAATCGACGTAGGCGGGAGAGGAACTGAACAGGCATAGGGATCGAATGGTTAAAGCCATGAACAGAGACAGTCAAAAGAGAAGAGAGGATTTTGGAGAAGAATCCAAAACGACCAAGAGAGATAGTGAATAGTGAACCCTGAGAGGAGGACTGAATACAGAGAACAGTAAAGCTGAGCAGAGGAGACAGAGGGCCGAGCTGATCATAGGCAATATCGAGAACCAAAGATCTTGAAGATTTGAGCCTTCTCGTAGAGGAATCTGTCCAGATTGAGCATCACATTAGCTCTTTCCACTGTAGACCAAGGGTCATAGAACTGGTAGGAAGAAGAAGAGTTTGTGTACTTCGAGTGGCTTGGGGAACCAAGAACCACCCTGCCTAGCAAATTCTACTTCAGGAGAACTCACATTGAGTCCCTATATTGTAATTTCTTTGTTATAAGAGACAATAAAATAAGGCCACCACTGAAGCTGGACCGGAGAGGTAGCCCTGGAGAATAGGGTGAACTCCTTATTAAAAATTGTTTGTGTCTTGTGTTGCTTACTATATTTCTGTGTTGTCTTTCCCTTTAAATGTCTGTGTATTGGCAATCTGATCGATCCATTGTTTCAATAACACAAAACACACACTAGCACATGAGTCTGTAATACCTTTTGTTTAACGAATCTTCAACTTATGGCACTCATAGGGTGATTATCATATCAATCAAGGATTCTGAGAAACATTTGGTACTAAAGTACCACAGCTACCTACATAGGTACATCTAGGATGAGATGGAGTTTCTAGACATCTCCTTACTCGGCACGACATACCAATACACTGTCAAGATTGAGTAGAAGTTTAAATATAAAAAGCGATATTTTGGATTTGCAAATCCAAAATAAAGGGAAAGGCACCTCCAAACCGTAGAGAAAAGGGAAAATCCAAGGCGGGGTGACCCAGGATAACAACTGAATTTGAAAACAAATAATAATACGATGAAGACAAAGAAGGACACGGGAAAGTGGTGTGAGTTCCATAAGAGCTCTACTCACAACACAAGTGAGTTTCGGGCCAACTAGTCACTAGTGGTTGAGTTGAAGGCTTCTGAGTCAGACACATGTTCTGACTTTGAGTCAAAACTTGACAAGGGGAATGACAATGGGAAGTAGATAATGGACACAGAGGCCCATGCAACTGTGGTTACCACCGAGATCCAGAATATTAAGCATGAAGATCCAGAGGAGGGGAATGCCTCTTCCACTCATGGATGTGGGTGAAGGGTTCTCCATTGCAGTTCATTGTCGACAACATGAGCCAAAAGAACCTCATTTCAGTAGAGGTCATGAAGTGGCTTGGCCTTCCAACTACATCACTTCGACAACCGTACACCATCGGGTGGCTTCACCAATAACGGATCTCCGCATCAGCTAGCAGTGTTGCCTTCCCTATAGCATCAAGCCTTTCACGGATGAGGTACTATGTGATGTTTCTCCTCTTGGATTTTAAGATGTATTATTGTGAAAACCATACTTTTGGAAGCAACATGTTGTATATGAGTCTAGACCCCACTCTCTTATTATTTCTTTGAGTAGTAAGTTATACAAGATACCGGAGGTAGCACTGCCTACTGTCATCTCTTTAACCTTTGGTAATAAATGTAGTAGGATCATCTCTGAAATTGGGAAATTTGATTTCTTTTTGATTCACTCTGAAAGTAATGGGAATATCATAGCCACATCCATGGCCCTCAGGAAGGGTTCCTCAATGCAACAAAAGCAAGTGGATACAATCAAGGAAGAATACAAGGAAATATTATCCTCACCCATAAGGGTACCCTTGCACTGTCAGGTCAAGAATTCAATCAATCTAACTCCTGGAGCACCTCTACCCAACTAGATGATATATCATCACTCCGTTCTAGAAAATGAAGAGATCAAGAGGAAAATCTAGGAATTATTGAAGAAAGGGCACATCTGACCAAGTTCCTCGGCTTATGGGAGCCCGATTGTACTTGTACAAAAGAAGGATGGGACCTAGAGACTCTGCATTGATTATTGGACATGAAACAAAATCAATATTAGGAATAGGTATCCAATCCCATAGATTGATGAGCTTCTGGACCATCTCAAGGGGGGCAAGTATTTCAATAAGATTGATCTAAAGTCTGGATATCACCAGGTTCCAATAGAACCCACATATGTATGGAAGACCATCTTCAAATCCAAGGAAGGTCTTTTTTAATGGTTGTTTATGCCATTCAGGTTGAAAATTCCCCTGCTACTTTTATGAGGCTAATGGATGACATCTTGTGACCCTTCAACAACTCATTTTTGGTTGTTTATCTGGACGAGATCCTCATTTTCAACAAGATTTGGGAAGAACACTTGTAACACATTGGGCAGGTCCTTCAACCATTGGACAGCACAAACTGTGTGCCAACTTGGATAAATGCACCTTTGGCATGAGCGAGGTCCAACATTTGGGTTACATCATAGATGAGTGTGGTGTGCATGTGGATCTGAATAAGATCCAAGTTGTTGGCTTGTTGGGGCCTGACCCAGGTTCAGAGGTGAATTAGCCAAACAAATCCAAGTACTACTGGCCCTTTCGGAAATAGCCCGCGGAGCACGGACTGAGGTCTCACCCGAAGTAGTATGGGAGGGTGCTAGAATCAAGTTTCCGCACCCTGGAGACGTCTGATGTTTTCAAGTAGTTTGTGGTTGCGCACATTGCTACGCGCACTTTCCTGTACCTCGCATCCTGATATATTGCCTTCGCATAGCCCTACTGGGGAGCCGATCAATGTTATTACCAAAGTCCTTACTATTAACCCAATATTAGTTGATTAACTTAGCTTATCTGTATGCTTTTAGTTATACTTAACAATATTCACCATTCATACAAGTGCGCGTAGTAAATAAACAATATAATTGCAAATGATATTGAACATGTAATAACTAAGAACATATGCACAAAATTGTTAACAAAACCTTTCTTTATTCATATCTTCTATGTTTACAGACTCAACTCTACCCTATGCACTCAGCTGCAGGGGTCCGTTCACTCAGCTGTGAACTCTACCAGGCCTCTGCGCACTCAACTGCAGAGCCTCTTCCTACTACTACGACCCAAGACACACTTGGACTCTTATTTTATACTTTGCTATCTCTTTCTATCCATTACATTCTCTCATATGATCACTTCACAACTTAGAGTCTCACTCTATTTATACAATCCCATGGTCCACGGACCATGGGTAGGCCAACATTACATTCAAACTTAGAGTGGACAGCCTTATGACTCTAACATACATTTCGTGCCCGCAATTCGTGGAGCTTTACAATAATATCACTCAAAACTTGGGCTTTGAGCCCCAAAACATGTTGTGGGGGGATTTCATGCCTAATAGGCCTCCAACACAAACATAGTGACTCTCCCTCAAGTCACTTTGTTGAAGCAGTGATCTTGGCACAAAGTCCCTCAAAGTGGTCTTGAACGGTCCTAATATCTGTAGTGCACTAAGCTGCTACTTATTGAACCTGTTGCATCCGTCCTTTTGAGACCTTTGTGTCTAGCGTGCTGCTTTGCATTTGTGCATGCATCCCTTGAATGTGCGTGAGCTTCCCTTTGATATTCGTCATGATCATGAAGGCCTCATCAGTCCATGGTTGAACGTGTAGTTTTAGAACTTCTTCCTTATGGCGTGCTACGTCCACATGCTCCTTTAATGCCTTAGCTTGTTGCATCCTTGCAAGCCACTGAGTGAGAACTATTGTCTGCGCAGTTCCTCTGACATTGTCATACTATTGCTAGAGTTCGCGTGCCTCTATCTCCAGCCACCAGATGTTGGGGTCCTCCTACATTTGTTGTGAGGACCTCAAGTGCCTATTCCAACATGTTGGTACAGTCACGCACTACACCTCCAATTTCTTCCAACCCTGCTATGATGGTGCTAGCGCATTGTTCTCAGACTTTCGGGGGAGTGGAAGGCTATGCCTTCAACTATAGCTTGACGATCTGAAGATTCAGCTCCAGCTAAACCTTTTTTGTCTCTTTTCTGGCATCATGGACTCCAGTTGCCAAACTGTGGATCCACACTTCTACCGGTAGATCTGTTGCGATGGCCAACTCCAAGACGTGTCGGCAAGTGTCATCTACCATTTGCACCAACTATTAATTCTATGACACCAATTCATCGTGCTGCAAGCTGAGCTGTTCTATGTTTATTTTCTTCTCGCTAAGGTCCTAGATCACACGACTCTCTCTAGCTCACAGCTTTGTTGTTATCCCATCCTATAACTAATACATCATTTCCCGAGGAAGGGTAGCTAGATTGAGTCCATGGCCTTTCATCATGCTAATCAACAATTGATCCATCACATTGGATGACACTAGAGCTCCCTCTAGCAACACTATTGTGTTTTCCATCCTTGTGCACAACATCTGCTCTACTGCTGAAGTTCCTGCTGCGACGTGGGTTGACAAGGTGCCTTCCTGAGGGCCTGCACCTGTAACTCCTACAGCTATGCCCTGAGGGCCCTTAATATAGTCTGATGCTCCTGCATGAACTCTTGAAGTGCTTCACTTGTGACATCGCAAACCGTCTCACTGATGTCATGGAGATCTCCTTCGGTTAAGGTGATCGAGTCAATGGCCAACTTCGAGGCCTTGACCTTCTTCCTTAGGCCCAATCTCTCTGCGATGCGCAGTCACTTTAACTATGTGGACGTGGCCCCTGGGTCCGTGCTCCCTTCTGTTTTTTTGTTTCCTCTGCCTCCTGCCCTTAGGACATTGCTTGGCCCTCTTCTACTTGTGTTGTTGCTACCTCTATTGCCTACATTGTTGTTGCTACTTCTGCAGCCTTCTTTTGCTCCACGGCTTTCTATGCCACTTCTCTGGTTGCCCGTACCTCAGCTACTTCTTTTTTTTTCCGCATTTTCTCTACCAATTGAGTGATGCGCAGCTTAGCATCGTTCTTTTTCTTTGGGCTGTCACCTTCTCCAATTCTGCTAGGTCTGTGGCACACCATTTAGGAGGCCATGTCTCCAAGACAGTAAAAATCACATCATCAATGGCTACAAATGGTAGCTTTGTCGACTGCTTCACCGGATCCTTTCGTAACTTGATATAAATGTTATGCATATCAGCTTTGAAGTCTGCAATACTCTACAAACTATTGTGCACCATAGGTGATAGGCACGACCCCCAATTGATCCACATCCAATGCTCACCTCCATGAGCACCTTGTTACACAAAAATATCGTCACCTTGATTATTTGCAGTCGGTGTAGGCCTATCATCACCTATACCAGCTTCATAATTAAGTCTTAAACCTCAGCTCTTCAAAACAAGCTTGAAAAATGAGAGAAAGACATCAAAAAAGCAATGTAACTCTGGTTCCGCACTTTCTCTTACTTTTTCCTGCGGGCCCGCACCTTTTGTTCAAGTTATCTGCATACTTATACACTCTTTATGTAAAGGGGAGGGTGCGTACGCCTGTAAAAGTCAAAAGGCGCAATCTTTATTTTAAAAAACTCATATTGGGTTAATTCTAGAGTTTTCTAGAAGCATTTGTTACGTGGATTGTTTGCTCCAAGTGGTTCATGCATCCCATGAGAGGAGGAAATAATCCCTTGTTGAGAGGAGCTATCCCTTTGAAGGAGGACTCTATCCCTTTGAAGGAGGAGCTGGTAACTGATCTCCATTGCACTATAAATTGAGGCATTGGGTCAGTGGCCAGGGAGGTTAGAAGCTGAACTTTTGAGGGTAAATGCTAGTGAAATCAAGACTTCCTATTTGAGTTTAAGAGGAGAGATCACATACCTTTTTGGCTTCATTAGGGAGTGAGTGAAGCTTGTCAAAGTAGAGGAGACTTCTTGTTGGACCCTGGGAGGAGCTTGTACAGTGTCGAGGCAAAGGTTGTAAGGTTCTTCTCCTTTTGAATTAATACGATCAAGCTCATTTTTCTCAACAAGTATCTGAAATTTTTTGTTTCATGGACTCCTTGACTTTCATATTAAATATGTTTTATAATATTGGATATTTAGGTGCTATTTAATCATTTGCCTTGTTTGTGCTTGCAGGTTTGCGACAAAGGAACTTACTTGTATCAAAGGAGCTAAGGCATCTCCAAACTTGCGTTGGACATGAGGTAGGCCCTAAAACACACTTGTTTGCCATTACTTATAAAGCGCATTTAGAGAAAGAAAGTGTCTGGTTGGTTTGTTTGTCATTAGGTCTTCATTAGATTCTAGGAAGGTCTATCTTGTCCGCAAGATCGACTCATTCTGCCTGACACCACCTTCAGCTATTGCAAGAATGTCAAAGAGTTGGTTTGACCACAATAGTCTGAGCGTCAGTGATGTCTTGCATGACTTTCTCAAGCCATTTTGTCTCACATGGGCACATGTGCATTGTAATGTAACATATTGTCAAGTGGAAGTTCAATTGTTGATAGTCAGTCATAAAGTAGTTGAAGAGTCATGAGGATAGATGAACAATCACAAAGGGGAATGTCAAGGGTCACCCCACCCTTTTCTATAAATTGTCCCTCATAACTCATTGTAAAGGGTTTTGGTCAGCCAAGCTTCCAATAGGAGTGTCTTAGAGAAATCTTGGACAATATTGTAATGAGCCTTGGCTTCTCCACTGTGTAGAGCTAGTATATCTCTTTGGAGGAGCAGGTGGCAATGACTATACGTTTCCCTGTCGGAACTAGTGGTTGGTCATGGTTGTATTGTATGACTGGAACTTACACTTCTTAATATAACAAAGCAAACATGTTTCATGCATATGTCGTATTGTATTTTAGCTATCTTGTTTACTCTAAATAATATATGTATCTGTCTACTTACGCATGCATGTGTAGCTATTTTCTGTATATGTATGTATGAATCTTATTGAAAGGTGATGTTGGTTTAACCATCACTTTGGATTGCTAGTTTGCTTGCCTTCCATGTTGTTGATGTCAATCAGAGTTCATTTAATGTCAACCCGGGAAGGTAAACTTAGAAGTACTTATCTAAAATATATAGATCTAGAAAGATTTCTAATTTGTCCAAGATCTTTTGGTTCTTTTATAAGAACAATTCATCAAGATCTCTTCCAACAACTAAACAAACCTAGATCTAATAATTATCTCAGATCCTAAGGTTCCCTTACAAGAACACTTGAATTTTAGGATCTCTTCCAATGTTAGAATATCTAACAAAAACTTAGAAGCTAAAATGAAACAAACCTAAATATAATAATTGTATGAAGTCTTACGGTTCTCTTACAAGAACACTTTCAAATAAGACTTCTTTCCAATATTAGAACATCTAACAAAACTTAAAAGCTGAAATCAAACAAAAACATAAATTAAATTATACCTAAAATAAGTATGCAAGTGAGGCCATGGGGGCCCTCCATAACTCCACAAGCACACCAGTTCAAAGGAGACTCAGATGTAGAGGCAAAATCAAAGTATGATTCTTTATTTCAAAATCTCCATTACAAACCAACTCTAAGATTACAACTCTAAGCTTTTAAGATTACATACTCCAAAATTTTAAGATTACAAAAACTTACAAATGGAACTCTAAAATTTACAAACAGAGGCAATTGTACTCCTATTTATACAATGGGATGAGATAACAAACTCATAATGATGATCCACTAATCTCTATTTAGTTCCATACATCTCTCAACCATCTAGACACATAACCCCCTTTTGTCCTTGATCTTCTCCATGAGATCATGATCTTCTCCATAAGGTTTATCCTATCAAATTCGAATTTGATCATTCAAGGCCACATAAAGGTGTCTTGGAAGCTTCCTTGGCACCTACACATGTCACAAAAACAATCCACTTTCCATATATGAAGTAAAATATATTATTTTCTAATATTTAATCAAGAATTTCTCTTTAAAATGCTTAAAAATAAATAATATTTGGAAGATATAAATGCGACCTATTAATGGTGAACAATAGGGAAAATGAAGTGACATCGTGGTGAATAATGAGTGATATAATGGAAGCATAGGTGAAAAATGTATGGTAATGGGTGATATTTGTATGACATTTTGAAGCCCAAACATACTCCCCAACTGAATCTCTTGCATGTCCTCATGCAAGCTACTACAATGACTTATTTGGTTTTATTCTTAGATGAGATTCTTTTACAAGATGTTTGGTTCTTATGTAACAACCATCTTTCAATCATGGACTTCATTTTTAACTTTTCACATCTTTTGATAACTTTTATTTCTGCAAAGCATTTGCATCTTTGAATGACTAGTTCTTGTGTTACAATCATTATTTACTTTGTCAAAATATCTTCTTTAATGATTGGTTCTTGTGTTACAATCATTATTTAATTTGTTGAGATCAATCATCTTTAAGAAGCCATTTAATATGCTCATCATTTTGTAGTATTTTTTTATTATGGGAAGACTATGTTGGTTAAGATGTAATATGAATGAGAGAAAGAAATGAAGTGTACAATTCCCCTCCCCAACTGATGGGTTTTGGCAATTTTTAATGAGAAAGGAAATAGTGAAATAGCAGAATATTTTCCAAATATCATCATTTTAGCATCTAAAAAGAATTTCAATATTAAATGTTAGCAAACATCATACCTTACTTACCTAAATAAGATGAATCATGCATGTTCAGCTGCTGCAATTCTGGTCTGAAGCTGCTTCTGCAAGTTTTGGATGAAAGATGGATTTGTATTGTCATATCTGCTACTGGATCCTCTGTTGGATAGTCTGATGAATCTAATGAGTTTTCTGAATATGACTGAAAATGTATAAGGCTTGGAAGGTATATAGAATATAGAAATTACATTTCCCCCCCAACCTTATTTATTGACTTGTCCTCAAGTCATTTAGAAATTGGAAAACAATAAAAGGAAATCTGCTTCATCTGCTACAAAATATGGGACTTCAAGTCTTCAACACTCGATGGCACAAATCTTGCTATGTGAAGAAATGTCTTGTTGTCGAACATAACAAGAAGTTGTTGACTTAGTGGCCATTAATGAATGCCACTAGCCAACGTGAGAGCTCCCACCATTGATTCCAATGGGAGTCAAGATTCCTAACACATCTTTGTAGGTACGAATAAATTTGTCGTGGTCGAGTCACCTACAAGATCCAATGAACAAGGGATATTAATGTACTCCCATTGTTCATTGGCAAGAGTGCTTGCCATTAAGGCATGCAAGACTCTCGGTGTTTTTACAAAGATAATTAGACTCTAGGACTTTGACTCAATGATATACATAGAAGCAGGGTTTTATTGGCGGAAATACAAGGGAAAGGGAATGTCAAGAAAATGAGAATGACAATAAGTGAGCTTCTTGGTTTTATTTTGTGGGTTAAGGGTGAATGAAAAGAAGTAGATTTGACGACATGATTGGAACTTGCTAGGAAAAACAGATTTGGGCTTGCATTGAGGACTCATTGGGATTTTTAATTTTACAAAGGGAAGAAAAGACTGGTTGTAATGAATATGGACTTATTCACATGATTCATCATAAAATTGATATGTTGGAAGTCCAACTGTCGACAAATTAGACTCCTTGAATGATCATTTGATTAATGCAAACCTGAAAAAACTTGGCATTCACAAAACATAAATATATCCAAGCAAAAGTGATCAATTTCTACTTGGTTTTTTAATGCAAAAATTAAACACCAATGAAACATATTTAAATAAAATCAAATGTATAAGTTAGCCCAATTCTATGATTTTTTACAAATCCATTTTCAATTATGAAATGAGTATAATTAATTCCCTTCTTACGTAACTTTTGTAAATAAAATTCAATTTCATTGCAATTATGAAAATCCTGATCGAGTCGAAATTGTTTCATGATAATTGTTTCATGATTTGCATTGAGGATATCGAATTTCACATGTTGTTGTCGATCTTGTATTTGCCAAAATCTGCATCATTTAAAAAATGCAAGATGTTAATACAGATGCGTCAAATAAAAATAAAATAAAAAAAAAAAAAATAATTTCAGAAAGAAAACTAATTGTTACTCCTTGTCGAAAGTTTCATCGTGTCATGATTTTCTGTGCTGTGCCCATATACCATAACATCACAAACCCACAATGTTACACATGAACAAATATCAAATGCTTGAATGGAGTGCACATACAAAGTCAACGCATATGCATAAGACATATGAACCAATTTACATTTAATATGTGAACCATTGTATGAAAGTGATTGTAAAAACAAAATTTCAACCTGCAATAAAGTGACCATGAAAGAAATTACCAATGGTATCACGTCATTTTGGACCTTCAAAGACTTTTCAATACACCAAATAGAATGCGTAAGCATATCTAAATTTCAACGCACCAAATTTCACTTACGTTTTCAAGGAAATAAAGTTCAAAGGTTTGTCTCGATTCTTGGTACCATAAAATTTGTTGGTGGCACCAAAATGTTTGCTTCAAAAGCCCTTTATCTGTTTGTGAAGATGATCGGTACAAAATGTTGGGCTTGTTTCCAACAAAAATGCATCTTCTTGCAACACTATATTCTTTCAAATTTGAAAATGAATGCATATCCAGTAACCCTTAAAAATGATGCAACTCTGTTTCTTACCATTATTTTCCATTGCTGTTATTTACCATGTAATATGCCAGTGATGTCGCATTGTTTTGAAAACAAAATTGAAATTCATATTCCAACATGCCGAGTAGGAGAACTCAACACATTTATTACCGTGGCATGGTGAAGTGTGACCATTTGATTAGCACATACAGCTCCCATAGTTTATGTCAACCATATGCCGAGAATTATATATGTCCAAAGTTTGATGTCGTAGTCTTCAGATGTGTATCACGGTGGCATGATGAGTTTGCAGTCCATTCGGCGTGGAGTGACCGTCGGAGTCAAACAATGCGAGGTGGCATGGAGCAGGTCGATACTACTGACGCTGCATTAGTTGGTTGGAAAAATGGCTGACGTTTTGCTTCTGATATAAGAGATTGCAAATTCATCATAATCATCAAATCATCAAATCACTCCTGCAAAAATCGCTCTCAACATATATCGGAAATTATTCTACAAAATCTACAGATTATCACTCTCTTCCCCAACAGCTGTACTCAACCATCCCGTGAGAGGAGAAGTGGCAACATCACCATCGCAGAAGCTCGCATGGAAAGAACAAGACGGATTTTATGGAAGAAGAAATATCCTGAGTGATTTTCTGTGATATTTTAGCCTCTTTACTGTTTAATGTCACATAGAAATTGCTCAGTCAACAAACAAGATATCATACGCTGCGAAACATGGTCTTCTACCCAAATTACATCTTATCGCTCACAGAATATCAATCTCTGAGTCATATGAATCGTTGTAAAATGCAGAAATGCAGAAATTACCAACATTCACATTGTCAATGTTCCTTGGTAATTGCACGGCTGTGTTCACTCCTTATCACAAAGATGGGAAGCTTTGGCAAGGTGGAGCTGTTCGTAACCCACCTCTCAATGCTCCTCACCTTGTTGGCACCTTGCCTGAGAACCAATAGCGGCAGCAGGAAAATTCTGTCTCAAAACCTACGGTAAATTCTACAAAAAATTAAAAAACATTTCGCACAACTTTTCCTCTCGTACCCTTAACTAAAAGCGCCCTCCTAATCTGCAGTGTGGGCATTCGGTCTTTTATCCCTGAATTTCATGCTGTTGAGTTTAAATCTTGGCAAAATCGGTTAGATCAATAGTTTTCCTAAAAATTTAAATTTTCAAAACATCTTTCATTGATCCTTTTATCTCTCTGTCTAGGTATGAATGAGATAAATATGATCATTGCTCACCACACAATTTCCAAGTACAGATAGTCGACATTCAGCTCAGATCTATGCTGATATGTAGGTTTGGAATGCATACTTTGATAATCCAATCAAATTTACAAATTTGATATCTATCCAATCGATTTTTTTATGCAATGGATTTTTTTTATTGAATACCATTAGTTTTGGTTCTGATGACAGGAGTATTTTACCATTCTGAAGCCATGGGCGAGTTCACAACCTTAAGAACCAATGAGGATTTCAATGAACACTTAGTTGCATCCTTCAAAATATTTTCTCTTGCCATTCCCCTTGAACCAACAGATTCACGTGTTCTATCTTGATCGCAAAATAAAACCTCTTTTGTTTTTAATGCTCTCAGCCTTTTTATGTTTGTTTTTTATTATTATGTTATAATGAGTTTGTTGCCATAAGTACGTT